>LOJH01021123.1:0-20440 GCA_001685095.1 Ellobius talpinus | reverse complement strand
GGGGGGGTAAGGGGTTTCAGTGAACAACCTTAGAGCTATGGGGCCCAAGGGACCATTATGTCAATTCAGCCTTGTTGTCCATCTGACCAAGCCACATGTGGGTTGGGGGCTTCTGAGGAAATGTGACAGGGGACAGCAGAGTCTCAGGAGTATATGTACACACTCACATATGCACACTTCCATCAGTAGCTATAGAGATGGGATTCTGAGGTGGGCCTGGGACCAGAGGCCTCATGCTACATCCAAGATTGGCTCTCCAGACTGGACTCCTCAGTGAGCACAAGAGCAGTAGCCAGAAGATGCCCTGTAGAAGCTTCACCTCAGTCCATGGGTGGGAAGTAGAGGTGGCAGGAGCAAAACCTTTCTAGACAGCAGGGCAGGGCACCTAATCCCACAGACCCTTGACTGCTTTCTACCACTCTCTAACAAGAATGTGGGATGGGAGGCTGGAGGTCATAGTGAAAGGGATGTCTTCAATATGAAGGACAGGATTTGGGAGGACCCATATACCAGACCTGGCCATAGCACACATGGAACATGCAAAACAGGAGTCCAGATCATATGCCCTGCAGGTTCAAGAGACCAAGCCCCCCAAAATGCCCCTGGGCTGTGAGGGTGGGTTACAGGCTGGTGAGGAGCTGGAACCATGCAGTTGGGACCCTTCCCCCGGGTTTCCAATAAAGGGCTCTTCAGGAGTGTTTGCCTGGGGCCTGGGTAAAGAGACTTTGTGGTAGCATAACCTTCTTAGGCCAGTCTTGCCCTTCCAGATTCTCTACCCTTTGTATGCATGTCTCAGAATCCTTGAGGCTCCCTCAGGTTCCACTGCCTCACAGGTATGCCAGCTAGGGCCGAACTGAGCAGAGACGTAGACGAAGGATTGCCCCTCCCCAAAGCAGGGCCCTGCAGCTCCTGGGCTGGGTCGGGCTCTGGCAGCCAGGCCCAGGCAGGCTGGCGAGGACTGCTGGCTGCTGCTCCTCTCATTTCCTCTTGGATGGAAGGCTCGGCTGCCTTGGAAACAAAGGGTGGATTGTGCCTCCTTCAGGCCTGTATACTGGCCCTGGGCCTGAGAGGCTCCTCAGCACAGCCACTGCCTCTACAGGGGCTTATAGGTGAGAGCTGTGCTTCCAGCCAACTAGGGTTCCCCTGGTCAATTCTCGTGGGCTCCAAAGACAGGGCTTCAGGAAACACCAGCCCCAAGCACCTCCATAAGTCCAAGATAGTGGTTGGGTTGCCTAGCCTTTCCAGTGTCTATCCCTGTGCAACAACTTTCTGTTCCCACCTATGCCAATGATAACTAGCTCAGCCCCCAACTCACTGGGACCCTCTATATCCTACAATCTTCCCCCAGCCCTTCTACCCTGCTGAATCAGGAGCAAGAACCTCTACTTCATAGCCAGAGATCCCTGGCATGAGGATTTGGAAGTGCCCTGTGCTCAGTGTTGGCCCTGGGAGACTCTGGAGAGCCAAACAGGGCCAAGTCTCTCCTCCCAGTGGGGCAAAGTACCCACAGCTACACAAATGATCCCACCACACACCCAGTCAGTGTGGGTCTAGAATTTATGATGCAGAGGCCTCCTCTTACTCCAATAGGTCCCCAGTTCAGCCACTTGCTGGGTAGAGAATAACTTGGGGGCGTATCTGAATTGGGGATAGGAATGGCTGCACAGGGATTAGGGAAGGTAGCAGCAAAAAGCTCCTGTGAGCAGCCCGGTCTGTGTCCTAGCACAGATTATAGATATCTGTGTCCAGGTATAGGGTTGGGCTCAGGACACCCGGCCCCATACCAGGACGCAGGAGCACCAATGTCACAGGCACATGCACCATGGTGGTAGGGTCCTAATTTGATGCTCACTTCTGACCTTTGGAGGATCTAGGCCTCACCTGAGGGTCAATCTTGGAGTCATGTTCCCACCTCCTGAGCCCTGAGCACTGACCCTCCTGTGGCTGCTCTTGCTCAACTGTTGTTACTTTGGTTCCAGCAACTTCTGTAAGAGGGGTTTTGTAGTCTATGAGTGAGGCGGGTGCCGGGCCGTCTTGGAGAAGTTCCAAAAGGAGGGATGAAGGAGAGCTTTTGGGAGAAAGAGGAAAAAGTAGAAGAAAAAGCTGTAAATGGACAAGGAACTTCTCTTAAGCGGGTCTGTGTGTTCCCTCTATGTCTCCACCACTGGCTTCTGCCAGCTTATGTCCTATTAAGAGTGCATTGAGATACTGGGTGGCTTCCTGGGGTTTCACAGTAGAGGGTCTCCCTAGTCCCAGAGCACGTGGTCCGTGCACCCAGTCAGGAGTGCTTGCCCTGGGCACTAGCAAATCCAGACCAAGAACAATGAGGTTCTAGAAGCCATGCCCCCTAGAGCCACCTGTTGGAGGGTCAGAGCTGAGGTCATGCCCAGGCTCCAGAACAGCAGACAAATCCCAGGTTCATGATTGGACATAACCTCACTGAAGGGTCAGATATTAGACCCTATGTGGCCTGGGTTCTCATGAAGGCTGGCCTCTAGCCTTAAAAAAAACCCTGCCCAACAGGATCACTGGATCCCCCACTAAGGCCAGGTTGTCCCCCTGGACATACAGCCCTCCACCCTTTGCTAAGAAAGTTGGAGGACCTTGGAAAGGAGCGGGATAAGGGTTCCTTGAACTGGCTGCTAAAATAATCTGGAGAGGGGTTGGTGGGAGGAGAGAGACAGGAGCCTATGTCCCCAGAAAAATGAGTTCCTTGGCCAACCATCCAGGTACTCTCCCTCTACCTCCCCAGACTCACAGATACCTGCCTGGTAATCCCACAATGTCCGAGAACTCCGGCTTTCTGTCTGTGATTCTTTAACTGGCTCTCTGACAGTCCCAAGATCTTCAGACCCTGGACACAGATGAGCCTCACGAAGTCTCTAACCCTAGCACTGCTGCTACGATTTTCCTTATGGGCCCTGTTAGCCGAAGCTCTACGTGCTAACCTTCCATGGGGAGGGAGAAATGTTTCTTCAATACAGAGATATACAAGTCCCTGCATGGAATTCACTAGCTCCCATGCAGCTGAAGGGAGCTCCAGCCCAGCCAGAAAACTCAAACATCCTACTGCCTCTTTTGCCAGCTGTTGGCAGCTGTCACCACCTGATGGCCCCCGGCCACATGCCTGAGGGCTGCTGCAGCAAAGAGTGGGGGCTAAGGGGGCAGCTACTTTGGGGCATGAGAGCCTCAGGCCCCTCTCACTACTCATACTTAAGGCTACTGAGATCTCATTTCTGGATATTGGTGGTCATCTTACTTTTCCCACCCAAAGCTCACCCAGTGTTCACCTGGGCAGATTAAGGTTGATGGGGTGGGTCATCTATCAGCCTCCTCTGAGATGAGCAGCAAGGGGAGGAGCTATGGGGGTTGGACAGGAGCTCTAAGTGCAGATCAGAGTGTTCTAGACACACAGGGGATCCTGGATCACCCAGGGCTAGAATTCTTAGGCTTCTGTGCTGGCCTCTGAGCCTAGTGTAATGTGCTACCTTGTTCCACACCAGACAAACTCCAGAGTAGAGATCTCTAAAGGAAACGCCTCGCCTGAAGAAAGTGGCTGGCTCATCCAGTAGAGAATAGGATCACCTGCCTATATCTCTCCCAGTGCCCATCCTACATTCCTGGGCCACCTAGGGCTTCGAGGGCCCTCTCCCATCCTCTAGGCATGTGACAGGACCAGGCAAGGTCTTTAAAGAGTGTGGTCTTTGGTGGAAGGATACACAACAAAATCCAGTATCTAAACCCAGCAGCACTGGGATTGTAGGCTAAAAGGACGATCTGAAGTCACAAGGTAGAGCTGCCTGTGTACACCAGGAGGTGTTAAGTAGTCTGGTGAAGAGCCTCCTGTAGGCTCTCCATTGACAACAAAGAAACCAATCAGGAACTTGCTCAGCCCTCTTATCAGTAAGGTCCCAGGAAGAACTAGGGTTCCACAACTCCCAGTCTTCAGAGGACCTTTGGAACCCCAATTCCTAGTGGGCACAGGGTGCTCCCTTTACCTTAACTTAGGCCCCTGGGCCTGGTCCTAGCTGAGGATTATGGGGCCAGAGAAGTAACCCTGGACACCAAGCACAGGCAGCCTCCAATTCAGGTATACAGAGAGTTACCTGACAAGACCACCACCCAACACTGCCTGGGAAGCAAGCAGTAGTCTCCTACTTTTGGTGGGTTTCATGAGTACCAGGCTTCTCCTCTCCTCATCAGCTGGTCTGAGAGGCTCTGGGCCCAGGTGAGGATGAAGGAGGCTCATGGAGGCTTTTGATACCCCAGATGGGGCATGATGGGAGGACATGGACGGACACCTGATCCCTGGTGGGTGAGACCATGTCGGGGGAGCCCCATGGAACCAGACCCCTATGAAAAGCCAGTGATTTACAGCGACCAGAGAAGGCAGAGACAGGACAACTGAGAATCTAAGCAAGGTCAGGCAGTGACCTTGCTTGGGTAAACACTGGTGGGAAGGATGAAGAACTGGGGTTTGGTCCAAATATGGAACAGGAAGAGAGCTTTGGCCCACCATGGGATGAGGTGAGGCCATACAAGGTTCCACATGGGTTTTAGCCATGTTTAAATGGTTCTTGAGAGCCCTCGGGGTGATTTGCAGGCTTACCAGGATGCCCCAGTGAAGGGACACTTATCTCCAAATGGGAATTGTACAATGTACAATGTACGGCCTAGGTCTCAGGCTAGTCAAAGGGTACAGAACTGGGATTAGCATCCACTTCTGCTTCACAGACCCTAGCTCCAGCTCTACTGGAGACCCCTTCTATTTAGATCAAGTGGGCTCCTATGCAGGCTGGAGTTGCTGTCACAGGAGTCCCTCTCAGGTTCTGAGGAACCCTGACCACCAAGGATGGCTATCCTGCCCAAGCTCAACACAGGGTACCTGGATGCTGGCTTAGGCAACAGAGCAATCAAATGATAAGTCGGGCACTTGGTCAGCCCCAGCCATGGCCTGAGGCAAGAATGCCCTTCGCAAAAATCTCCTCAAAAAGAGACTTGTGAGCCCGTAATATAAACTGTCAGCTCTGGGACTGCAGTGATACAGAAACACACCTGGGTCTTCAGGTAGCTGAGAGACTCTGGCTGCCACCCTACATCCCAGCCCCCTACACACAAATCTCAGAAGTGTTCTGCCAAGCCCTCCTAGACTTAATAACCACAGTTCTGCACCACAAAGTTGGGCTGAGACCCTTATTCTACTAGGATACAAGAAGCACTTTTCATGGTATGTTACTATCAGCTGTGGGGGGAGCTGTGCCCCACACCCCTGCAGCCCAGGTCACCACCACTCTATTTCTGATGCCTGAAGACCAGCGTGGCTACATATGGCCCAGCCTTGTGATGTTTGAGAGATCAGGGCAACTCTTCTGCGCTCTGCCTGGTATCTTGGCCAAGTCTGTGCTGTGGAAGTATCTCTACCCTGTGCCTCCCTTCTATATCACAGGTCCTTTGTGGCCATGTCCCAGTCCTGGAACAAGGCTCTGATCTCTAGCCAGGTCCTCTGACTGCAGGGTGGAGCAGCCCATGTCCCTCTCCTTTGTACTACCACGCTACCCTGGGCATTAGCCTTAGCCCCTCCCTGCCCCCAGGGACAGCTGCAGGACAGCTCATGGACATCCTTTGAAGCTGAAGGAGGGAGGGGTGTCACACCCAAGGGTGTCAGTCTGGGCCAACCTTTCAAGTGTGCCGACTTTCCCAGTGAATCAGCTTATCACTGCCTAGATGGGTGAGGTGAAGGCTCAGGCATGGCTCCCCATTGCATCCCTCACGCACCCACCACTCACTGAGCCTCAACCAGGACAGAGTCTCCTTCTACGCAGCTTCCAATCAGAAGCCACTGTGCCTGTCCTGGCCTGTGGGTCAACCCAATGACAGCAGTATCCCCTCCTGACCTCTAAGTAGGGAAAGCTAGGGACATGTGCACTTGTCCACGTGAGGGGTTTCAGCAGGCTGGGGAGAGCTATTTCAGGCTCCTCTTTTCTTCCTGGACCCACAGCCTCTCATTCCCGCAAGGATTTTGCCCCCAGCTTTCAGCAGTACACCATACTCAACACATATCCATTCCCTCTAAACCTAGGCAGTAGGAAGAGTCTAGGTAACACATGTCCTGGGAAGAGGTGGCCATATTGATAGGTGCCTCCTAGCAGAATGGCCAAGACTTAAAGCACCATCTTTTGGACACTAGCAGCTGCCCTCAGAGGCACATATGCCATTTATTCCCACCTGTGCGGCACAGCAGTACCCTGGACACGTGGGCAAGACAATAAGCTCCTCTTTGAAAATGTTAAAGCAAATGGGGCACAGAGTGGGGTGAAGAGCATGCACCTCTACAGGGATGAGCCAACTGCATCCACATGAGGTCTTGCCAGAGCTGAGCTGGTATGGAACAGGAACAGAAAGGCCTTGGGGCTAGGGACATGGGTGCTCACAGGTGCTGCATGGGAGCCAAGACAGCCACAGAGGTCTGCAGTGGACAAGGAGCTCTGAGTTACGGGGCCATCATTTAGGGGTATCCTGGGACACTGTTGGGGGCAGGGTAGGTTGTCTTATCTACCTTGGAACCCTTTTCCCAGGCTATCACTCACCACCTGCTCTCCCCAGGAAGACCTTGCTTATGAGGCAGACAGGGTGAGAGGGTGCTCTCACTCCTCATTGGTTGGTTCCTGACCTTAGGCCAAGGATAAGGGCTCAATATCTTGGTCTCTTCTCCCTCAGGGTGCATCCTCTCTACCTGTTCTCTGGAGCAGTGCATCTGTATGGCACCGATGATCCACTGCCTGAGGTCTCCCCTCTTCCCAACCCTTCCATACTTCAGACAAACTAGACCAAGTGCTGAGCCGTCCTGTCTGGGGAACATCTGCCTATCACCAGCTATAGATTTGGAGCCCAGGTGCCCTGAACAAGCATCTGGGCCTCCCCAGCATCTGGCAGCCAGAGATGGCCACCATTACCAGGCAGGTCCACCCCAGTACAGCTACCCTCTGAGGTCAAAGGCCAAGAGTTATCCTCTATGAGGGAGTCCTATAAGAAATGTCCAGAGTAAATAACACTACTCCTAAGGGGTCCACATGGAAAGATTCCTAGGTGAAACTAAGTAGTCACTTGTTATCTACAGATGCTAGAAAAGGTGACTATTCTCAGGGAGCTCTTAGAACCATAGCAAGAACCTTGTACCAGTATATTGCTGGTTTGTGCATGCAGGATTTTCGTGTGGGCATGCATGTGATACTACAGACTAAACTGACTTCCCACATATTAGACAAGCACTCTACTACTGAGATATATGTCCAGTCCTCTGTGCCTTAGGGAGCTCTGAACCTGGGATAGACAGACATCCCAGCTTCCAAAATGACTAGGTGAATCAGAGCCTCTGTTTTCCTGACTAAAAAGAACAGCTGCCACTGGGTGTGGTGATGCATGCCTTTAATCCCAGCACTTGGAAGGCAGTAGCAGGAGGATCTTTGTGAGTTTGAGGACAACCTAATCTACAAAGCGAGTTCCAGGACAGCCAGAGCTATTACAGAGAGGAGAAACCCGGTCTCGAAAAAAACAAAACAACAAAGAAGAAATGCTGTACATATCACCACAGGAGTACCTGGGAGGTCACTCAACTGGAGTCCCAAGAACAGAGGTTGCTGTGATCTGGGCCTGGCCCTACCCCAGCTCTAAGCAGCTTTCCTGCTAAGGTCACAGAAAATAGAACAACAAAAAGTTCCCCACTAAGGGAAAGGGCATGCACAGAACAGAGGTGACAGCACTCAGCCAGATGTGTAGCACTCAGCCAGATGTGTAGAGCGCCATTCTGAGCAGGACTCAGAATGGTGCAAACACACTTCACACCACCTGTTGCAGCCACTCTTGGTACACCACGAGGCTCAGAAATCCAAGGTCCCACAGAAGACAAACCCTGGGAAATCCCAAGCCTGAGGCCTAAGAAAGGCAAGGCAGGAGCTTCCCTAGAGGGGAGACACACAGATACAGCATCAGCATGTGAATACATGCAAGCTAACACATTTGTGCACATGCACACCAGTAAATATATGTAAGTAGACACAAAAGTGAGCATATGTACATGCTCACTGGCAAAACACACAGACCAACCCCAGGTAAAAACACCAGAATGAGAAAAAGAGGCACTTTCTTGTTTAACAAAATAAATTAAATATACGAGGCTTCAGCCCAAACTCTATATAAAATTACAGAGGCCAGGTAGCCATGGACGTGAGGATACCCAATGTAACCACAAGGTCAGGCAGGTCCTAGGCCCCAGGGTAGGCCAGAGTTCCTGTGTCCCAGCCCTCCTTACATCATTATTATTATTTTACTTCTTAAATATAAATATTGAGACCCTTCTCTCTAGCAAGGGGAGGGTGGCTCAAACCTCCAGGCATGGTCGCACTGCTCACCAAATCCAGGTGGCTGGTAGACTCCTGGACACCCAGCGTATATGGAGGCAAAGTAACCACCAAGGCCAGGCAGGGACACACGTGGGCAGGGGTCGGGGAGTGGCCGTGACCACTAAGACTTGAGGAGATTCCTTCAACTAGCCATCGCTACATGTCACTGCAAAGTCACACGACAAATCCTCCTGAAGGCTTCTCAGGTTGTGCGTGAGAACGAGCACACATTTGCATTTGTAAATGTTTGTTTGTGGGTTTGGCTGTCTGGGTGTATGTTCATTTGGCAGTACATACATCTATATGGCCAAATTCATGAGTGCCAAATACAGGGTCCTAGGATACTCTTCCTCCATTGCTTTCAATCCTCCCAACCTGTTGCCTTGGCCCCCATATGCCTACCTCAGGGCACAATGCTTGGAGATATGCTGCATTTAGCACTGATAGTGGACATGCTGGTGCTGGTGAACCTTGCCCTCCACATGAGAGAGTGTGTGTACATGTGTGTGTGTGCGTATGTGTGTGCACATCTGGGTACAGCTTGGGGTACAGCTTGGGGCCGGCAGTTGAGCCAGAGGCCAGGATGTGCTGGGGAGCCATGGTGGATCCATGTTCCTCACACAGGCCCACACCTAACGAGGACAAGTCTTTGTCCCCACTGCGGTCTCGGGACGTCCCTGGGGGACGATGCCCAGGCAGAGGGAGCGTAGATGCAGAGGCACATGGCTTCTTCTTGGCCTGGCAAAGCCAGAGCAGCACAGTACCCAGGATAAAAACAGCACCAGCCGGGATACCGATCACCACAGGCCAAGGCAGGCTTGTGGTTGAGGATGAAAGAGCCACAGGAGGCCCTGGAGGTTTGGGGTCTGCAAGAGAGATCAAGGAGAGGAGTAGGGAAGGGAATGTCATTACACTAATGAGACAACCAGCCCAAGTTTGAACTACATGGATAGCCCCTGGACTCCCTAGGAGGCAAGGATGACCCACAGGGAAGGGGAAAGGATAGGGGACCCCCACCTGGACAGCCCAGACCAGTGACAGGGAACTGGGAGTGAGCACAGGGCGGGCAGCCCACACACCTGGTAACACAGTGAGGAAGGCACTACGGAAACTGTAGCCCATTGTGTTCGCACCCAGGCAGATGTACATGCCAGCATCATCCTGGCGGGCCCGAGAGATGAGCAGTTTGTTGAGGTAGGAGCCATCAGGCCGTGACCACACGTCACCGGTGGGCAACACCACAAACTTCTGGCCACCTACATCAATAGTGGAGTTGTGGCGGCCCTCAGAGCCATACTCCACCCGCTTTAGCCACTGGATCACAGGCTTCACATCACTGCAAACTTTGCACTGGAAAGATGTTGTCCCACCAAAGTCCACTGTCGTATTCACAGGGTGTGTCCCTGTGAGCACAGGTTTGGAGCGGGTCCGCTCTATGGCAGGGACAAACAAACATGTCAGCGGAGTTCTAGGCACCACAGGCCCTCATCCTACCCCAGACCCACTACTCACGGATCACATCCACTTTGTAGGTGGCATTGATGGCACCTGCCCGGTTGGATACACGGCATGTGTACTTGCCACTGTCTTCAGGCCTCAGGTTCTTCAAGCTCAGCGTCCACTTCTTCTTCCTGTGTTCACTGGCCTCTGGGCGTGTCAAGGTCTGGTCATCCTTCATCCACATGATGTCTGGCCGTGGGTGCCCACTGGCCACACACTTGAGCCGCACAGAGCTACCTACAGGCCGTGCAATCACTCGGCGCCTCATCTTGGAGGGCTGCGTGAAGCGAGGCCGTGCTGTGGGGCAGGGCAGCATCAAGGTCAGTAGTAAAGAGTATGTGAGGATGCCAGGAGAATGGTCACTGCCCTATTCCAAACACACAGAATCTCCCTACCCCATACATACCCCACTGCTGGCTGGCTGGATCCTCCTGGCCCCCAGAAGAGCCACCTGGCCCAGGGCTCTCCTTCCTTGGATTGACATCATCTGTTGAGAAACATGTCATAAGGAAGCCACGTCAGGGGTACAGGGGAGTCCCTCACCAGTGCCCAGCATGGCCTAGGCTGAGACAGCCCTAGAACCCAAGCAAAGGCCATGGACACACCCACATGTCAGGATTCAGGGACAGCTGGGCCATGGCTGCCTGCCAGCCCCCTCCCTGGGTGCAGGTGACCCTGATAGGCATGGTGGGACTAGAGACCCGCCCCCCACCCTGGCTCCGGGGGGTCTGCAGGGCCTGGGAGGAGGGGGCCAGGCCCAGCCAGCAGCTGCAGTAACCCTAGCCCACATCAAGGGGCCGAGTGCTTGGTGCAGAGACATGGTTTACATACCGCCTGGTCATCATCCTCTTTGAAAGGATGGGGGTAGGGAGGGTGGACAGCCGCAATATTCCCATTCCAAACCCTGAGAAGGCCTTGGGGCCTGTACTAGGCAGTGATGGGGGGCAGGGTGTGATAAGGAATGTCCCCCTTGCTGTTCTATGACAGCCGCCTCTTCCATACAGTGTGGGACCAAGGACAAGGCTGTCCTAGGCCACTACCTTAGACCTCCACTGCAAAGAGAGTCATCCTGGTCCAGGGCTGCATACTAGGGAGCCCAGTGAAGAAAGTGGGCAATGCCTGCTACCAATGTATGGAGGGTGTGTCACCAAAGACACCTGCCCATTCCCTACTGACTGGGCACCAAGGACAGAAGAGAACAGAGGCCATTCACTGTTTGCGGCCCCTCTGAACTCTGAAATCTGAGCCTCAAAGTCATGGCTGCCAAGGCTTGCCCTGCCAAGTCCTCAGCCCACTCCACCCTACCCCACCCAGCAGCTCTTCAGTGGAACTACTGCCTGCACCTCCCCTCCCCACACACCCTATCCATTTCTGCCACCTGGAAGGAAAGGCAGGAGGCCTAGGCTGCCCTAGGGCCTAGGCTGGGAATGGGGATAGGGAAGATCTCCTGGGTCCTGTCTATGTCTAGGTGGTTTTGGTGCAGGCTGAACAAACAGAGTGGAAGAATCCAGGTGTGTCTGCTGTACACCTTGTGCCCAGCCAGTACTGGTCCACTATAACCTCTGACTCGCACACCAACTGACCCATAATGATGAGAGTGTAGTTGACGCTGAGACTGCCGAAGCCGTTGGTGGCCTTGCACACATAAACACCCGCATCCTCGGCCTCCACCTCCTTCACCTTCAGCCCCTGAGGCAGCACACGGAAGCGACTCCAGCCACTGTGGATTGTGCGGCCATCTTTGGTCCACATGGTCAACGGTGGTGGGTCCCCCTCCACCGGACACTGCAGCCGAACAGTGCGGCCCAGGCGGGCCACCTGCCGTGGGACCACCTTGTCTGCCATTCTTGGGGGTCCTGCAGGAGTTAGAGAGCTTGGTTGGTGAAACACACGAGGAAAGGCTTGACACATGTGCTAGGAATTCCACCTGAATTCTACTAAGGAAGTCTTTTTTTCCAACCACAGTAGTCCATGCCCAACATACCCCACAGTGTCAGTCCCAAGCACCTTGCTAGTGCATCATCATAGCAGGCAGCCTCCCCGAGAAGTGAGATGGAGAGGCCAGAGGGCTCAGGACACTGCCTAAGTCAATAATACTTTCAAAAATTCAAACCAAGAAAACAGGGCATCCCTTTGTCTCACCAGAGAGAACTACATGTTCCATGGTCAGAAAGGAGGGAACCACAGGAACAGGACAGCAGGATGTCTTTCTTTTTCTGCATGCACAGCTTCATAGGCTATCTTATGTTCCTGCCTTAAACCTATTTCAGATGGAAATGGGTCAGCAGGAGCAACCACCCAGAATAAATAGCACTCACTGCCACATGTGCTCATCAGTGACGGATATATGAGTGTGCACCATGTATGAACTGGTATATGAGTGTGCACCATGTATGAACTGGTATATGAGTGTGCACCATGTATGAACTGGTTGTCCTGCTTGTGTGCTCTGTACTATCAGCCAGCCCCAGGGGCCCTGGCCTGCCAAGTGGCTGGACCTCACAGGTACACAATCCCAAGACCATTGGGTCTGAGGACAAGTGTCCAGAGGGTTGGGGTTTAGAAGGCTGCCTGGGATACTCAGGGTAAGCAAGGGCTGGGCACAGACACTCAGTACCTTACCTGGATTCCATTCAGGGAACGTACTTCATAAAGAAAAACCCAGTGGGTCTTGTCCATGTGGGTGATGGCCCCTAGGTCATACCCGGGAAGTAGTCTGGCCTTCAGAGACAACTCCCAACAGGATGTTCACAGGAGGGACCCATAGCAGAGGTGCAAGTTCCTTAAGTCAAGACCATCATCCCAGAAAAGGCCAATCCCTGGGACCTACAACTCTAGCCACCAGAAACACATTCTCAACCTCACCAACCCACACCAAACATCCTTCTCCTCAGCCCCAACCATCAGGGTATCTCTGGATTGCAGTGCAGGGACAGGAGTGTAGCAGGCAGAAGAGACCACCTGGCTGG
The DNA here is from genome assembly GCA_001685095.1 of Ellobius talpinus. Classification (NCBI taxonomy): domain Eukaryota; kingdom Metazoa; phylum Chordata; class Mammalia; order Rodentia; family Cricetidae; genus Ellobius; species Ellobius talpinus. The sequence continues at coordinate 7,572 of LOJH01021123.1, read as the reverse complement.
AAGGATGAGTACAGAGAGCACAGAGCCCATAGGTACCAGGTGTAGGGCTGCAGGGAAAGGTGCTCTCATGACAGAGGATGCTGGTGGGAACTGCAGTTACTGCATCAGAGACTGCTCCAGTGTCACCTCTGATAAACAGAGGCATCCACAGTCCCCAGCCTACCCTCATGTCACATCTCTAATCTGTTAGTGAGAGGCATCTACCTCACACATCAACCAATTCTAGCAAGGACGGTCCTGGGCAGAGAACACAAGGTCAGCTGAGCACAATGGTGCCAATAGGCAGTCTGTAAAAGCTCAGCAATGATGCTGCACAGGGCCTGGGGGTACATGAGTTTTTTTTAAAGCCAGCTGGTTCTTCCTCAGCATGCAGTTGCCCTAGCTATGTGGCCCCCTTCAGCCCAGACGTGCTTCTGGGAATGTCTTCAGACTCCCAGAGGCAGCTTTCCAACATCCTATGGTGCACCTACCTCTCAGGGCCCACCCTGAAGTACTAAGGTGGGTTCTAAAGAGGCAGAAGAATAGTCAGCCCAAGGGGAGGGGACCAGGTCTCCCAGGGAAACTCCAAGGCCAAATTCCTGCTCAGTGGGGTAAGGAGCCATGGAGGAATGTCCCCCACACCTCTACCTTCACTTATATCAGTGGGGTAAGGAGCCATGGAGGAATGTCCCCCCACACGTCACAAACCCTTTCCAATTTTTCTGAGACCCTCTTCACCAAGTTCCATCTCCCCTTCCACTCAGTTCTCCTCATCCCTGCCCTGGGCCTGAAGCTGCTACCAACTGAGATCTCAACACCAGCCCTCTTCCTCACCTTCCTTCATGGCTCCCTCTGGGAAAGAAAATATGGCTGTCAGCCCACCTCTCCCATAATCTGTGCTGTCCACAGACCACCTAAGGCAGGAGGACAATGCAAGTATAGTTGTCTCAAGGCTCTCCAGCATCCAGCTTACAGTGTTAGAGGCTGGTGGGCCCATAGGTCTTCTTGGATCCCTTCCCTATACCTTCATAGGCCCCAGCCCTTCCCACCAGATGTCACTGTCTGAAATCCCACCATTCACAGTGCCTCTCATTTGGTCAATGAGAAACTGGCCAAAGACCTGCCTGGTTTCATGGTCCCAACCAGCCTGGTATCCGGGATCTCCCAGATAGACTCATACATGCAAACATATACACATATGTTCAGTTGCCTGTGGGTGTTTGGAGGCATACCCGGGAAATGCTCAATGACCAGGCTAATCTATCACCCTACACCACATAGGAAGACCTCCAGAGAAACCAAGCCTCACTGTGCCTTCACCCATCCTGGCCTCAGACAGAGGAAGCGAAGCCTAGAAAAAGGGGTACCCAGAGGCAGGAGCCCTGCCATGACCACTGCTGAGGGACAGGGCTTAAGAGATCACCAGATGGCCGGAAGCTTGGCCCTTGGGGCCTGCCTGCACATACTGCTGGGGGACAGGCTGGCGACAGGCTGGCTGGAGGAGCCGGCCTTATCCTAAAGCAAACAGTACCCTGCTAGCCCTGCCCCCACCTAGGTTCCACTGTACCCTTCTGTGACGTTGGGCCCCCAGGCTTGTTACAGAGACCCACATAAGGACCCTGCCCTCAGGAGAAAGTCCAGCCACTAGAATTCTGGGAATTTGGGCCATGATATGGCTACCTTGAATCTATATTTAACTCAGGAAACACAGCCCCCTTTGTTCTACCTGGACAGACATCCACCCTACTCAGTCAGTGAGGAAACTAAGGACTTGAAGCTCAGGGGCAATGGGGGCATCACTTCCCCACACTCTGCCTGAGGACAGTTGTGGTGGGGGGGTCAGTTATGGGTAGAGGCTGGGGCCTAATGGCCATGACTGAACTTCCAACAGAGCTTGTCCGACCAACCCACCCAGGCTGGCTCTTTCAGGAATCCAGATCAGAGAAAGCCCAAAACAGACTGGATCTTGGTGGTTGGAGGCAAGTGAACACAAGTAAATTGAAGGTAGATTTGTCCTTGCTCCTCTGATAGGAAACATAGAGACCAAACATTGGAGTCATGGGAACTATTCACAACTTGAAGGCCCCTGGTCATGGAGGAAGCTAAACCAGGTTTTGGTCTCTCCATAACTGTACAGCCAGGGCAGCAATGCCCATACCTCTAAAAAACCCATACAGCTCCAGCCAGGTCAAACTAAACATTAATCCAAGAGGGGACAGCATGAGGATCTTCTGAAAGAGGCATGGTCTGTGTAGAAGTTCTTGCCCAGAGAATGTGGTGGTCAGTGTCAGGTCTAGATGCCAGGCTGGGGACCAATAGGGAAAATGCCCAAAAGGTCCAACCTGGAGCCTGGGAAGTGGAACAGGCACGGCTGAAAGCTGGGGTTCCAGGCCTTTTGACCTGAACTCCTCTACTCAAAGGGCTAGTCTAGGCACCAGTTAGCAACAGACCCTGGACAAAGTAAGAGTGTGACGTGTGAGAACCACCTGGCCAGCTCAGGCCTAGCTTGGCCCTGGAGAGCCCTTCATGGCCCTAGGAATTTCCGGCCTGAAAGGAATTCTCTGGCCAGGCAGTGAGCTTGGCTATGGGGTTGGGTCAGCTAGCTCAGCTAATCTCCTCCTAGAGATGCAAAGTGGTTGAGTAGGAGACTCAGAGGATAGTATGATGAGCCTCAACCACAAAGGAATGGAATGGACTCATTCGGCCCTCTAGACACCTTGCTCCAAGACCCTGTAGGGGTTACAGTAAGAACCAACCCAGGTGGGGTCCCAAGGCACCTGTCCAGTGATGATGGTCCTACCGGGTAAAGAGCTTTCTATGACTGGTATGACGTGCCCCCACCAAGGCACTGCCCTGGTCCCTGGCTGTGAGAACAAATATCCCACAATACTCACAGTTGGAGCCCCAGGACAAGGACAGGTGAGAAATCCACAGACAGTTCTCTAGGGCCAGCAATGCTAGGAGACCAAAGCCCAGGAAATAGCAGAGATCCCCCTCAAGAGAAAGAGCACAGGTGACAATCACAAGGCCCAGGGTCCAGGGCCAGGTTCTGTATTGTCTTGAGGCCAATATCCTTGAAGGTATTTAACTGCATGGACAAGGATACACACACATTTGTGGCCAATAACACACAGGTCTAGTGCTGTGAAGAGACTAAGACTTGTGAAGAGACTAAGGAGGGCACCCAAGAACCAGACCCCTAGGCTCTACAACCAGATTAGCAGGATCCAGTTAGGTAGCTATCTTAGGAACCAGACATCTAGGCAACCCAAAAAGACATTATGCTCCAACAAGCTAGTTAGTGAAGCTAGCTTGCCTTTTGCCCAGCAGTGGCAATTAGGCAAGCCAGTTGATGTGGGGGAAAGGGTTCTCTGGAGGTACTGCCTGGTCCCCTAGGTCTGCACCTCTTTCTGGAATACCTCAGCTGCCACATCTGCATACTGCTAGTTCCTAGACACTCTCTGACCCACCAAGACCACACACAGTAGCATAGGTATCATCAGTTAAGGCCACCACCCTATAGCAGCCACATACACACCATCCATAGAAGGTAACCGCCTTAGGATCCACTGGGGGGGACTCACCTGGACATCCAGCCCCTGACCATCTTCTCACAAACACTAGTTTGTTGGGCAATACTCTAGCTCCTGTTCTAAACAAGGCCTGACTCTGACCCTGGAAGCCCCCTGACACCTCAAAATCTCTGAATAAGTCTACTTCCTGAACCCGAAGCTCTTGAGGCAGAGGTCAAGTGTTAAGGCAACATGCCACCTAGCCTCTACAAAGACTGAAGGGATGTTGGAACAGCCTAAACCAAATAGTCCGGGCAAACCCATCCAAAAGTACACAACACTGCTGACATTGAGGTTTCTTAGGGATAGAGTTGAGGGCTCCCCAGGGGGCTCAGTTGCCTGTAGCAATGTGTGGCACAGAGCCTCAGCCCAAATCACACTGCTATCACCAGAAGCTTAAAAAGTAGGCTGCAAGGAGTATTGGAGCAACTCAGTAGAAGGCTCTGGGCTGGTGGCCCTGGACACTAAACCCAAGTTCCGTGAGAGGTAGCCCGGACTGTCATCAAGGGCTGGAACCTTCCCCCGCTGTCCAGCCCCACACCTGAGTCAGAGCAGATGGCTCTGTTCCCACCCACTGCTGGAGGCACCACCAATTAGCTCTCCAGGCCCTTGGCAACTCATATAAATCTCTCAGGAAATAAACTCCTGGTGGAAAGAGGGGTTGTGCTTCCTGCTCAGTGGGAAGCTCTTGCTTCTAACAGCTGCCCAATGGCGTGCACCTTCCATCTACCTCTCCTAGGCCTACTCAGCCCACACCTCCATGAGCCTACTCTGCCTGCGCCCCAGTCTGAGGGTTTAGCCCCACTACCCCATTTCCAGGAAACCCTGATCTCCTCCTCCTTGAGATGTAGGCAGGAGTACTGGACAGAAGAGTAGGTAACAAGCGAGGAGAGTGTCAGTGAAGTATGGGAACAGAGGCTTAGACACACCTTAAACCCTATGCATTCTGGAGTCGCCACATTAAGGCAAAATGAGAGAGAAACGGATACCATGGGCCAAGCATCAGGCCCGAGCTATACAGAGGGCAGGTGGCCAGTAGGGGGAGCAGGGCTATTGGGCCACAGCCAACTGCCCCCAGCACTACCAGCAAAGACTGAGCCAAGGCCAGGAAAGCCAGAGACCAGAGGCCTCAGCTGGGGAAAAACCAACATTTCCCTAGTAAGGGCCACAGTACAGGGCAGGCCGAGTGAAAGGCAACTCTGAGAGCCTAGAGGCCCATTGATCCCGCACAAAGGATAAAGGAGCCTGTGGTCGGTATTTCCAGGCCTAGCCAAAGGCGACTTTGTTCACAGCTCCCTCCCCACCCCCAGGGGGACAGTGATTTATTTTCCCTTCCAGGAATAGGGCCCCAGATGTGAATGGGAGGCTGGCCCACATCCCTACCTCACAGGGGCTAGGCCTGGCTCCTGAACATCCACCTCACTCCAGCCACACTCTGATCAGCCACAGCCTGTGAAGAAAAGAGGCCTCCTACAGCCTGGTTAAAAGCCAGAGTCAGCTCCACACAAATGGCCAGCCAACAGCTCCCACAGCATCACACACCCTTCTTCTCTACAACACAGTGCTCTAGGCAAATTGCTGAGACTAGGCTGTCCCTTCTGCACTGGACACCACGGCAGGCACCCTAACAGTCAACCAGGGTCAGCTTACTCTAAACATAAGGGCCCATAAGGGGAGAAACCTGTGCTGGCTGCTCAGAGACTGATCCTGGAACCACCCTTATAAAAGTTCAGAGGTGGCATTTCTCAAAAAGCCCAACACTTGCAGACTTATCTTTGAGAATGATATTCTCTTCTGAAACTTACATTCTCACTGTGAGAAATATAAGAGAGTAATAAGTCAAAACTTATCTTTCTTCAAGTTTGGGGGGAAATATCCTAAGGCAAACTGACCAACATTGTGAAACTTTGGGCAAAGGGTAACTTTTAAAATATGATCTGAATCTAGACATGTACAGATTCCAATAACTGTGACACCCCAGGGAAATGGCTTTCAAAACAGCCCAAACTCTACACGCAGTTCTCTGGCCCAACTCAAGATAGAATTGGGCCTACTCACGAAAGACCCACTGGAAAAGGAATGCATTTGGAATAACTTTGCCCCTCCAGTCCAGATTGTGCCTGAAGGAAGAAGTCAGCATAGTTCAGGAAACGCCATCCTTCCACCCCAACCCCAGGACCCTTGGAAGACAGCTCTTTCCTGCTCCCTAGTGCTGGCCAAGCCTTCACTAGCACAGTCAGGGTATAAGGCTCAGTCCAAAGGCTGTTGCCACGGGAGACAAGGTAAAAGTGGTGGCCCCTGTAGGGCCATCAGCAAAAAGGTAGGGTGCTGCTTGCTCACCGCTACCCATCAATCAGTCTGAAGGTCCAGCCAGTGATCATGGCAGAGGAGAGGCCTTCAGAGCCTCCCTGGCTGACCAGTCAAAGAAGAGGCAGGTGTGGGATGGGAGTTATCCAGACAGATAAAAGAATAATCAAAGACTGGACCACCAGTTGAGGGGGTGAAAAGACGACTCACTCAGCATGGCCCAAGTGCCTACATGCCCAGGACACTGTCCACTGTCCAGCCCAGCTGTGCCTGGACAGCCCCCACCCTCCGGCCAGCCAGTCCCCAAGCAGAAGGGGGGGTTATAGTGGCATAAGGCCCACCTGGGCCGCCGCCCGCCGCCCAACACCGAATGTGGCCATATAAGGCCAGGTTGGGTTCAGTGCGCCCGCGCTGGTGGGGGGGGGAGATGCGAAGCCTCAGGGGACTGGTGGACAGAGCAAGGACAATTCTGAATGGTCAACACACCCAAAGGGCCCGCCTGGCCATGAGTCCTGCCTAACCATAGGGGAGGCCAGCACCATGTCCCGTGACACTGGAACACGGTGGGCAAAAATCCACGGGCATGTATCACTCATCAGCTATGGATGCCTTTGCCAGGGCTAGGTTTAGGGCTGAGCTCTCCACAGGACATCAGATGGGTGAGACTGTACCCAAGCTTGTAGTGTGGTGTATGCGGCAACGAAGTATTGTGTAGCCCCGAAGTCTAATATCTTCAAGTATCTTTCTCAGAGACCAACCCTCACTGTGCAGTGATGTTCTGTGCTCTGGGAACCCCCCTCCCACCAGGCTCTACACTATGCTACCTGTAACAGATAAGCAAGCCAAGGGTCCAGAGCTGGGTCAGCTGAGTGCTGTATCTGGGTGAGCTCCAATCACTACTAAGATGTCACCAACATTCTCTATATTCAGCTAGCCACTGTCTGAGTCTCTACAGGCTTCCAGGGTCCAGAGAATTTCTGTGTCCACAAAGAGTCCACTCCCCAAGAATCTATGGGATGACCACCTGCCCTCTACCTAGATATGTAACCTGGAAGTATGTGTATGCAAGATTATGAGCGGCTCTTGGAGGGGAGCTAAGCAAGATCACACTTGGCCAACAGTCAAGTGATTCTGGGGCCCTTTAGGTGAGGTGTCAGTCAAAGAGGATGAGGTGGAGGTACCAGAGTGTACTCCATGAGTGAGTTGGAGGCATGTGAAGCCGGCAGTACGGGTTAAGGCTCAGGGGTGGGGGGCCCCCGCTGCGATGGGGCAGACAGGGAGGAGAGGAGTGTGCCAGGCGGGCACTGTGGCAGGGTTCAGGGCTGGCGGGAAAGGGGCGGCGCTGCAGTGGCCAGAGCGCCAGACTGGGCGCCAGGACTCACCTCGCGCCGCCTCAGCCGACGGGAGGGCCCCCAGTAGCAACGGCGGCAGTAGCAGCAGCAGCAGCAGCAGCGCCGGGCTCCCCGTCATCTCGCCAGTCGAACCTGGAGTAGGGGCGCGGTCACAGGGAGCTGGAGTGGACGCGGCTCAGGGCTCAGTCTGGCCAGACCCAGGTCGCGGCCGCAGAGCCTGGGTCCAGCCCCCCTCGGCGCTGAGCTCCAGGCAAAGGAAGCGAGGCGCGTAGACGCTGAGCGTATCAAAGGCAGACAAAGGGTTTACACTAATTACCAGCCGCCCCCGCCGCCCCCTTTCCAAACACCGTCTGGATTCCTAG
>LOJH01021122.1:2572-13017 GCA_001685095.1 Ellobius talpinus | reverse complement strand
AAGAAAGAAAGAAAGAAAGAAAGAGGAAAAAGAAAGTCTTTGCCATGTCTCAAGAACAGCTGCACCCGCATCTTTCACCATACAAAGTAAGGAACATTTGAGAGACAACACGTATTTCTCAAGTGTTCTCAATATTGCAATGGCCTACTTCAGGAGCACAAGAACTTGAATCTTGTCCAGTACCAGAGCCTCGACAGTGCAGAATACTTAGCTATTGGGCAGCCTCGAGTCCTACACAGATTTTGAGCCTTTGAGGTCATAAGCAGCATCTATACAGGTCATAACTACAATGTACTACAGATAGCATCTACACAGACCATAACTACAATGAGTTACAGATACCTCAAATTCAATTTTCTTCTGATTGTACTCACAAAGCCTGGGAAGACCATGGAAAGCGCTAGATTTTAGTCTTCCAAACAGATAGACAATAGCCCCAGTGGAAGCAGCTTACCTGGATCAATTTCCACTTTGACACTGTCAGTCCCAGTGAGGATTAGCTCTGTCACTATCTCTTCAGTTACCTCATCCCCTTTCTGAGATACAGCAGTCAAAATAGAGCATTCTTACAGTCAGAGATGAAAAGGATCCTCTCTTCTCCCAAATATAACATGTCTAGACTATGACTTCATAACATTATTACAATGAAAGGGGACCGAGGAACTTTCTAGTGGACATTATATTTACTTCAAAGAATACTGTTTCTTTCCTATTCATCCTCCCCACCAACACACACACACACACACAGTGTGGAGAGAAGTAGATAATAGCCAGTGTGATTATTGAACAAAGGTAAAGCTGAGGTCCAGACAGCTTCAAAATGTAGAAAGGTGGATCAACAGGGAAACATAAAATGTTGAAAAAGAGCATTGAGTAAAGCAGAGAAACTGTTAGACTATGCTCAGACCTGATAAAGTAAATGTCATGCTCTTCACCACCTGGTGGACACTGGTCCTGAAGCTCTCTGGTTTCAAGGGGAAGAGAAAGGAATCGAAACACTGATTAAAATATTCAACTTCTAATTTGCAGTAGAACAGATAGGCATCCCCTTCAACCCTATTCAGTACTGTGAAAGAAAAATGAGTGTCTGTCCTTACTCTCTAAGCTTCTAAAAAATAATAAAACATTCATTGCATGGATTATAATACAAGAACCTTTCTAAAACTTTTTAAAGCTGATTTTCCCCAATGATTGTCCTGCTATTAATGATGTTATTTTTGTTTATGTTACTGTTTTGCTATTTTAAAGAGAGGCTCAATAACAAAGCTCAACAGTTTATAATTTTGAAAAGTTACTGATATTGAAATAGTAATTAGTATCCTTCAACTTCTTTAATAACAGAGAGAAAATGGATCTCAAAAGATGACTGATTTTAATTATTTTATTATCTGTGAAAGATTTTTGTTATTGTTATTGAAAAATAGGACACCAAGGCATAAGTGTTTCATTTGTATATCAAGATAGATATCTAGATCATGTGAATTAGTACAAACAGACACATTTTGTACACTGTGCAAATTTTGAAGTTGCCTGGTCTTCTGCTAGAGTTTTAAAGAAATTATTTCAATTTAGGAGAAAAATATAAATTCTTATAAATTTATTAATGATGGTAGGGAAACCTTCAAAAGTATTCAAAGGAGCAGGATTTATGTTTGGGGAAAAGAAGCAGAGCAAGTTTTACTGGCGAGGGCTATGGTTGAACATGGAGGATGAGAAAGGAATTCATACTAATCCTGAGAAAATAAATGTAAAGGATCAGACACCAATGAATACTCAAAGCAGATGTGAGGGAAAATAATAGGATTTCACAATAAAGAAGAGCAAAGAACACAGTAGCAATGTGAATGCAGAGTATCATTGGTACTTGGTGAAAATGAGTAATTACCATGCAGGTAATCTCTATAGCTAGGTATGGGTCAGAATTACTAAATATGTCTAGTTGGAAAAAAGGAAGAAAATTTCCTCTTTGAATGTTAAAATAGACATATGAAATGCCTATGATATTTTGCATACTGAAGACTCCGCTAAAGACAAATTATCTCAAAAGAAGGAATAAAATATTTGTTGTGGGCTTTTTGCTGCTGCCTATTGTGCAACCCCCATTTCCTGGGGGGCAGGGAATGAGAAGACAGCACAGACTCCAAAAGATTCTAATGTAAAAGCTCTTTATTGTAAAAGGGTTGGGTTTTTTTATGGGGTTAGGGAAATTAAGCTGCCACAGGAACATTTTTGTGTGGTTCTTTTGAAACTGGCAGTTGCTGCTAGTGTGTTGTGATTGGCTAGGAGTGCACATCAGGAGTTTCTAGAAATGCTATAGTAAAAACCCATTGTTTTATTTGTGTTCTAGACTGGGGATCCTTAAACTTTTGCCATTTGTGACCTTTTTCCACCTAAGAAAATTTTATGTGATCTTGGGCATATAGGTGTATAAAATATACATGTTGGGAAATATTATTTTAAGGTGTGTTACATTAGTACACTGCATTTGTTTAACTCTGTAAAGCTATGTTACTGTGCCTGTCTATAACACCTGATGGTCCTAATAAAGAGATAAATGGCCAATCTAGGCAGGAACAAGAATAGGCAGGGCTAGCAGGTAGAGAGAATAAATAGGAATTTATTTTAAAACAATTCTTTGCCACATACATAATTTACCACTCATTAAAAACAAAAGCAAGTCTTATGCTAATGATATAGGGATGCTTTTTTGCATAAGAAATTAAATTAAATCTTAGCTGAATATTTAAAACCTTAGGACTCAGACTTCTTTAATGCTTTTCAGAGTTGATCAGCATTTTGAATTTATAATCCTCAACGCTAAAAATGCTCTCTCACATCAATACATAGTATAAAGTGCAGAAGTATGTTTGGGTCCATTTCAGAATTATTGAAAATTCTGTCATTTTTGGTGTAAACTTTATTTAATTTTTTATCTTCCATATATTACACCCTGACCACAGTTTCTCCTCCCTCCATTCCTCCCAATCCCTCTTCTCAACCTCCCATCTCCTCCAGACCCACTTCTGTTTCTCTACAGAAAAGTGCAGGCTTCCCAGGGATATCAACTGAACATGACATAATAAGTTATAATAAGGCTAGGCACACGTCTTCATATCAAGTCTGGACAAGGCAACCCAGTAAGAGGAAAAGGGTTCCAAGAGCAGGCAAAGAGTCAGAGACAATCCCCACTTGCCCTGTTAGGAGTTCCACAAGACACCAAGTTACACAACCATAACATATATGCAGGGACCTAGCTCAGACCTATACAAGCTCCCTGATTGTCGCCTTAAGTATCTGTGAGGCCCTATGAGCCCTGCTTAGTTGATTCAATGGGCTTTGTTCTTGTGCTGTCCCTGATCCTTTACCAGTCTGGCTCCTACAATTCTTCCCCTCTTACTAGAAGTTCCTCGAGCTCTGCCTAATATTTGGCTGTGTCATTTAAAAAAATCAAATCAGCAACTCAAAGAGCTAGTTTTGGCATTGAGTCTGCTAACAAACTACAACCATAGAAAAAGTAATTTGATACTTACAATAATGGTAGGAAATTATTAAAAGTCGTAGTTTTTCTTTGAAGCTCAAATATTTCTGGTTATTTTCACTGGCATTTGTCAACAGAACATACACAGTGGTGGTTAGATTTTGCAGTGACCACCAAGGCTCATGTTCTGAACATTGCATCCCTAGCTTATGGTGATGTTTTTCTTGAAGGCTATGGAGCTTTTAATAGGTAGAGCCTGACAGGCAAAAACAGATCACTCCACTGGGAAGAGGTGTGTTCTAAACGTTATATGTACTCTAGTTCCACCAACTTTCTCTGCTTCCTGGTACACACCTATGAGCAAGCCCTTGGCTTGTATCTCTGCTGCCGGAGTAGACAGCTTTTACTACCATAATTAACCCTAACCCTAGCTTTTGCCAGGTATTTCCTTGCAGTGATAGAAAAGATAATCAATATGCTTACCCAAAGAATTTTTCTATATGGTCATAGATCTCACAATTTTGTTTATTTGCTTAACTTTAAACAGAATATTTTAAATATACAGTCTTTATGACAACAATGAGCTATTTCAGCTCATGGATAAAGTGTATAATAATCACATCAAGGCAATTAACATATCTACCTCCTCAAATATTTATCATTGTGAAGTAGTCAAAACTCTTTTAGACTATTTTGAAATATGAAACATTGTTGACTATTATCATGTTGCTATACAATATAATATCTGACATTATCATTCCTATCTGTCAATTTTTCCTCTTTTCCCTCATCTCTCCTCCCCAGCTTCTGACAATCATCACTTTATTTTCTCCAATGTTTTTTGATTCTGTCTATGAATGAGATAAGTGGTATATCAAACATAATGCCCTTAGATTCAACTTATTGCAAATAGAATTTTATCTTGCATTTTATTGTATACACAACCTATTTTCTATATCCATTCACCTACTGATGATCACTTAGGTTGTTACCATACTCAGTTACTGTGAAGTGTGTTGCAATACATAACAGCTAGATGTCTCTTCAACACACTGAGCTGATTTGCTTTTGATATGTACCCAGAGAATGGGGCCATCACTGCTATAGCCATTCTGCTGCTTTTAGGAGTCTGCTATTATTGTCCATAATGGCTATACTAATTTGCATTCTTACCAACTGGGTGCATTCATAAGTGTCCATGAGTTTCAAAAGGAGAGCCAATATCTAAGTCATAGTTTTAAGCCAGAGGCAATTCACACATTGGAGACATACCAGGAGTTAAATTACAGCACATGGGGAAACTAGCTGATTCATACAATGGGCCCTTGTTTCTTCCTGTGTCTCTTTTTTGAAGATTGGCCCCTTTAACATTTGAACAAATAACAGAACTGTATGAAACTCTCTCTCCCGGTGTCTGTTGCTCTTTCCCTCCCATAGAGCAGGCCTAGACCTTGAAGAGCTGAACCTGCTTTGTCTGGGCCTCAGAGGCTCCAAACAGCTGGGATGGAATGTTGAAAAATACAGTCCTCCATTTGTTCTTACTTACTCCAGAGGCTTTGCAGACATCCCCAGTAGCACATGATAAGCTCAAGTGCCATTAAGTCATAAGGAGAAGGAAAAAAAACTCACACGAACTATGGCTGTGTTGAGCCTTAAGTTAAGTGGTCTCTCTGTTTTACTAAACTGTGTAGATGATGCTTCCAAGTAACTCCCCAGGTATAAAGAACAACAAAAGAAAAAGAAAAGGAAAGAGGAAAAGGGAAGAAATTCATAACTTAACCTAAATAATCACATTCATAGCAAATAATTTAGTCCTGGGCTTGGATGCAAACCTGACTGTTTCTGACTCTCTGACAACTATGTTTTCTATGATGGGTGGAACATAGCTGGATTATTTTATAGAGTTACAGTTCTGAAAATGATGCTTGCTATAATTATATAATACACCAAAACATTGTGAAAATACATCGTATCATCCACCTTCTATAAGGCAGACAAGGTTCTGAACTCTGAGAACCACCACAAATGAAACAGAAACAATGAGAGAGGCCAGAAGATGGGGAACTGAGGAGAAAACTAGGGAGATGGGTACAGGAAGAGAGGGAAACAGAAGGGAGCTCAACCTCTGTGGCTTTGTATTCAATTGAACACAAATTTTCTGATGTGTTGAGAGTCATAAAACATTTGCATATATGTTAGCAGATATGTAACTTATTCTATTTTAAACTTCTTGTGTTTTTTTCTTCCTCTTCACACACCCATCTAATTTTCACATATTTTCCATTATTAGGCATTTTTTTCCTTGTTTCCTTTTGGTTCCTCATCTCTATAGGAAAGAACTACAAGCCAAGAAAAGTATCATTAAGTTAACAGTATTATGTTTAAATCCAAGACATGGGAGGATATCCCAACACTTGTAGCACCACTATAGTAAACTGGGAGACCGTCTATGGCTGCGTAGGAGCATTCCTACAATCATATATTAATGCAGCAAGTCAAGGGTGTCTCAAGTCAGAGAGGATGCATTCCAGTGTCTTTTCTGCCACTAACCAGCCCTTATGCAATCATTCTGGTCTTCTGGGGCCAGGTTTTCTACCTATAAAATGAAATAAGACCTTCTCCACTGAGTGGCTGACAGAACTAGTCAGCCCACATAGACAGCACTTGCCGTATATGCCTTAAAACTCACAAGTTTTAACAAGTACCTGATGTGACTATAAGCCTTAGCCACTGTTATATACAATTTAGCTGTCTGAAAATAACAGTTTTGCAAGACTGTTAATGTCACATAGTAACAAAGTACAGCTATGTGGAAGACCATGTGGAGAAGTTAAGTACTTGGTCCATACACACATGTGGATGAGAGGGAAAGAAAGGAAAATGTTTGCTTTGCATTCTCCTGTCCAACATGTTCAGCTACACACCAGAGAACAAATGACAGAAAAGCAGAATAGTTGATTATTAAGAACACAAGGCACTCAATTTCTAAATGATCAGACAAGTACTTCAGTCCTGGCTTCCTGATGCTCATTTTTGTGCCCCTAGTTGCACTGTGCTTCTCCCTACAAAAATAATAATATTGACTTCTATACTTCTATCCCATATATACATTTTAAATATTTACTTTAATATTTCAAAGCTCCACAATGCATCAGTCTACAGGTATTGAGCTCTCAGTGAAAATGGTTTATGATACCCATAAATAAGTGCTAGACTAAGTCTCCAAATAATCACTCCAATTTGAGGGTGTTAGCTCTGAGAACCACACAAGTCTGAGATGAAAAGTGTTGCTTCTTCTCCAAAGAATTTACTGCAACTCACACACTTTAGTTCATGTAATTGATTCTTATCCTGTCTATCAAGTAAGAAAGAAACACACACCACATTCTCTTTCTCTGATGGGGAAAATTTTTCATAAACATAAGCACTCTTATAAGTCTCTTCATGTGATCCTAATATCTGAGCACTATCCACACACAAGTCTCAAAGATCTTTAGAATTTTGTGATTTTTCTCTTTTGGTTTATAATTGGTTTCACTAATTTGATTTCAAGGTTTTAGTTCGTCAAAAGATAATTTACTTTGAGGGCCACATTTTAATTTCCGTTCAGCCAACACTGCAATACCTAGAGTTTCAGTAACTTAGTCCTCATTAAATGCTCATTAGAAACACCTTCCCCTCTGTGAGTTTTGGGTGATCACTTCGTATTAGCCCATACATGTTTTTGCTGATAATCACACTTTGGTCCCTTCTAAAAAGAAAATGAATTTTATTTTTCTACTTATTTTGTTTTCATTCCAGAAGGAATTTTATGTAAACACCTCTTGGAAAAATATATATTACATTAATATCCAAAAGTAGGAAAAATTATTGGAGTAAAATAATACTAAAATACTAGCATTACAATTTGCTTGTACAAGGGCGCCAGGCATGGTGGAGGGAAATGCCCTGCTCCAAAGTTCTCATAATCTACATGAATTTAAGATATTAATGATTAATTTAGCCTAAAGGTTAAGTTTTTAGTAGAAAATACTTGATAATTCTCAACGAAGTATTTAAGGAGTGAAAAAACCTGGAAGAAAAGAATTTGTGATAGGTTTAAAGTAATCAGCAAGGCTTTCTCCTTGGAGACCAATATTCACGAAAAGCAGTTCATTTGATTTTACTGACAATATAGAGATATTTGGCAGGTAGGGTATTTTTCCCCTCTTTAAATTTTTTAGATTTATAGTTGAGCCCATGCCAGATTGGCAGCCCTGGAAATCTAACTTATTCTGTGGAATTGCCTCCTCATAAAACTGTGTTTTTTAGATCGAGGGTATAGGTTTTAGTGTGGGGACTTTTCCTATCTTAATTGCCTTCCCTCTCTCTCATAGTCATTAAGGAATCAGAGACAAGCCCTGGAAAGGTGAGTGACCCATTTTATTCCCAGTGAGACAGAATAGTGACTTCTTAGTATTTGGGGTAAAGAATTTAAAGTAAGAAAAAGGATTGAGGCCTGGTAAATAGAGATGCTTCACTTTTTAGGCATAGCCATTGATCATGTGGTCCTAGTTGTTCATGCCATTTAATTGTATGTCTAGGAAAACTCAAGAAATCACTAAACCTCACAGAGGGCACTGCACATTTCCTTATTTAGCTGCAGACTTTCACCAAGATGCTTAAGAGACCCTTGAGCTACAACACATATCAGAGCTTCTAACATGGACTTCCTGGGTGATCAACTGCAATTTCAGGGACAAGAAACTTCCTATCCCCACAGGTGGTTCAGCAGAGATAGAAATATGCTTTTTATTGACTGGAAATGTCTTTTCTTCATCTCTTTGTTCTGAAGTAGCATGATGTTAGAACTATTTCTATTACAACTATTAGAACTATTTCTGTCCCTTGGACTCATGTCTGTGGAAACTTGTTGAGTTAGGTTTTAGGCTGTCTTTTTTATTTCTAACCAAATAAAAGTTAACTTAAAAATGATTTTAAAAGTGTAAATTACTGTGTTACTCTTCAGGTTGTCTCAGATTGAAGACAGGTTTTCACTCTGTTCTCATCTGCATCAGGGATCTGGGTTTGTTCTGAAGCTAAAGAACTTGTTTCTTTTCTCTTTCATTTTATGCAGAAAGTCTGTGTCAGCAGGTTTTAAAGTTCCAAGGAGCATGTCATGAATCACCTACAAAACCTGAAGAAAGTGTTTCTAGGCATTTTATAGTAAAAGAAGCATTGTTGAAATATGTAAAATCCATGATTTTGCAAGAAAATCAGATATGTTCAATATGCAGTGTTCCTAAATGTATACAAAGACAGAATAACTTTGTCCTAAGAAGTGCTGACCCCAACAAAATGTACCTGAACAGAAAAGCCTTTGGTTCTGTGACTCACAGGCAATATCTTAAACAGACTGCAGCAAAGACTGCTTTTCTTCCATATGTATGACTGAACCAAAACAAGCACATACATTAGCCAAGTTGAAATTAAGAGATATCATTGAAAATGAACTTCTATTCACATACATGGGAGTTCACAGAAGGTAGGGTGTATAACTAATCAAAAACTTATTTTTCCAGTGTCTAAATTGTTGAGGTTTACACTTTTCAAAGATGAAGTGCCAAACCCTGTAAATTGCTGCCGAAGGATAGGCATGGCAGTTGTACAATTTTTGTCCTATAATGAATGTGGTTAATGAATAAAAACTTCAGAGAAATGATGAACACTAATGATTTCTGTTTGCTCTAGGGATAGTGAATTACTCATTCTAGAACAAATGCTGAGGAAAACTGATGAGAGAGAAAATAAGTTCAGAATAGTATACCAAGAAAGGGAGAATGGTCTGCTTTTCCGTCTGTTGATTCAGAGAGTAAATTAACCCAGCTTAGAGCAAAATATACGGACACTCTATCCTCTACAATCCATATTGTTTTCTAAAGAAACTTCCTACTACATGATCATAGTCTGTAAACTGCTTGGATGAAAGCTGAGGACCCAAGTTTGAGTCCCCAGTTCCCTGTGTAAAAATGTCAAACCCAGTTCTATGCATTTGTAATCCCAACATTTGGGAGGTAGAGACAAGTGAACTCCTGTCACTCCTGACCAGTCTGTCCTACCTAGTGAATTCAAACTAATGGAAAATTCTTTCTCAGAAACAAAAGATGGCCAACATGTGAGGAACACACACACAAGGAAGTTTGTCACTATACATTCCTTATTCCTTGTCTATCATCTTTCTGAATTCCATGGCTTCCCTTTTTTAATATGATGAGCAAGAGCAGTTAACATGACTGCAAAACCTTGCAGCACATTGTTGAAGTTATCTACTTGTTAGAATTTCTATTAAGGTAATATAATAATAATTAGGTTGGTTCAGCTTTGGAGTAATTCAAAATCTTACTATCAGCAAGGAGGTATTTCTACAGGGTTTCAGTTAATTTGAAAATAGACAGTATTGGGGCTAGAATGTTGACTCAGCAGTTAGGAGCACTGACTGCTCTTTCGGGGTTGGTGGATCAATTCCTAGCACCTACATGATAGCTCACAGTCACCTGGATCTTCAGTTCAAGGGCATCTAATGCCCTCTTCTGTTTTCTGTGAGTACTACAAAATGCATGATGCACATGTAGGCAAAACGCCCATACAAACAAACAAACAAAAAAATCAACATATAAAAAAGAAAATTCTCAGAAAAAAATAGAAAATTCTCCCAATAGAAGTAAATAAGATGACTAAAAATGTAATCCATAGGACTTGGGATTTATCTTCTGGGTAGAGCACTGTATGACATACAAACTCCCGTGTAGCATTCAAGCACTGAAACTAACAACAAACTATTGTCTATGCTGTATTAAAACATAGTCTTTCTTCTCTGTAAAGAAGCCAATGCAAGATCAAAGAATAAAAGTAAATTAAAATAATTTAATATATATAAATATAATAATAATAATAATAATAATAATAATAATAATAATAATAATAATAA
>LOJH01021120.1:0-17724 GCA_001685095.1 Ellobius talpinus | reverse complement strand
GAAGGAACTAAGTACAGAGAGACATTTTATTGTATGGGCTGCTAAGATAAACCAGCATAAAGGTGTCTTGATTTCAGAATTTGGGTCTAAGGATATGTTGCTTTAGAAAAGAGGTTCTTCTTTTGTTTCCACAGAAGATGAGAACCTGTGGATTAATTCCAGACTAATGTTGTTTGATGGATCAAGACCCCCCAAAAGGTTGCTGTGAATACCCCCCAAAAATTACTTCCCCCAACAAAAAGCAGGAAGCAGTTTCCCCAAACGTTGTCTATAAATGTTTGTTTACATTTAAAGGGGGATATGCTACAGAGATTTACAGTGCTACTGTCAGCCAGTTGAATACTAACAAGACTCATGTTCCTCCTACTTCCACAGATTCGCTAACTAGGGCATTCTTTACGGCCTAGGCTTGCTGAAGAGCTGGGCTGGCTCTGCCACCCTAGGAACTCTCATAGCTGGAGGGTTTTTTATTGCTCTGCCTTTATAACAGGTGTCAACAGCAACAACAGCAGCTAATGCTTGCCCAAGTGAGCGGGCTTCCTCCAAGCACAGTCTGGGTCAACATGCTACAGGAAGGCCAGTGAGCCAGAGATGGATAAGACAGGAGCCTATCTCAATCTAAGACAGAGGCCTTGTGTGCTGAGGCAAGTGTTCTTGATGATGGGTAAGATGTGAATTTGTGCTTCTGCAACCTAAGACAGGCCTGTTCTAATTATATAGAAAAGAGAGAGCTGTTGGGAGCTACAGACCCTGAACTTTCTGTGACCTCTTGCCTCCTGGAGTAAACAATTTGTTTTTCTCTGTTATGCTCTGAGCATGGGACCCTCATGAGTTCCCGATAACAAGGAAGTGGTTTCTGGTGAGCTTGCAGCGGAAAATCCTGAGAGCTAGGGCATGGCCACTAGCTAAGGAGAGCCCTATATAAGCTGCCCTGGAATACATTAAATTGGCATTCTTGCTCAAAGAGTGACCATGTCTCTGTGTGTTCTTTACTCCCCAGACCCTTGCCTGACCACGGTTCCAGGTGGTGCAGGTCCACAGGCTCCCTCAGATAGGCTGCCATAGGACAAAGAATAATCTAGAGAGGACGCTGGGTCTGTGCCAGGAATTGGAGTCTCTGGTGAATGGAGTGGGGGGTGGAAGGAAGGGCATCTGTAAGCAGCCTCAAAGTGAGAATCACCTACAGAGTCCTGGCCCATGTGGCCAGTGGGGGCCTGTCTCAAGCAGACAGCAGGTGGGCTCAGCAGGTTGCAGTTCTGTGTTGATTATCTTATGTGTGTCTATAGCAATGGTGAGGAGGAGGCTGTGGATTTGGGAGGGACTAATAGGAAAGGCAGAGATGGGGTAGGGAGAAAGAGAAGAAGGAGAAAATGATGTAATTATATTTTAATTAAATTAAAAATAATAGTGAAGTATTCAATATCCCTTAAAAAATAACAGAGTTATTTGACTGTGCACTGAAAACCTCTGAAACCAAGAACCAAAATAAACTTTTTAAAAATGTTGTTTGTTTCAGCTATTTTGTGGCGGCACCTGAAAGCTTGTTAACACAACAATGAACTTAAAAATCAGGATGATTTATTTGGGCTCTAATTGGAGGTTCTACCCCTTGTTAGCGAGATCTCTAACTTGGGGGCTTGCTGTGAGATCACACATCTCTGTGTGAATAGGAGAATATGGTCAGAACAGGAGTTATGTCACGATAGCCTAGGATGTACAAGTTCCTCGCGTTAATCCTCAACACCTTGAATGGCAGCACTCAGGAGGCAGAGGCAGTGAACTTGAAGCCAGACTGGTCTAAAACCAAACAAATAAACAAAAAAAGTGTGAGCTAAATGAAGTTTTTTTTTTTCTTTTTTTTCTGCTATGGGACTTCCTTCAGATTTCTGAAGTTGGTTTGATTCTGGAAATGTTAGCACCTAGCTTTGGTCTACCTTGTGTGACTGCTACCTTTGTCTCCGGCACCTTCTATCTGAAATATGTAAATCTTGAATGGATTTCCTTTAAAGGTGCCAAGTCTGTGCAAAACACGGTTGGGGAAGAATTCAGCAAACCAAACTGTCTCCTAACTGAGAATTTGTTTGTGGCATTGTCTCTTTGGAGACCCTAGATTAGAGGTCTTGGAGTACAGAAACCAGCTTGCTAAAGGTGTGAATTGGGTAACAATAAAAAAGCCCTTTGCTAAGGTCCAGTGAATCAGTTCCCAGAGGCTGAAGCCCTGCAGCTGGAAAAGGCTAAGGCCACCCCAGAGCGCCTGCGGGCCATCAATCCACAGACCCCTGAACCCACACCCGATATAACATTCTTTGTAAGTTGCTTATATTAGGTTTCTGTCTCAGTGACGGAAAG
Organism: Ellobius talpinus; assembly: GCA_001685095.1. NCBI lineage: Eukaryota > Metazoa > Chordata > Mammalia > Rodentia > Cricetidae > Ellobius > Ellobius talpinus. The sequence continues at coordinate 15,375 of LOJH01021120.1, read as the reverse complement.
CTGACTAACAAACACAGGGTAGAACACTCATCAATGGAATTAGCGCCTGTGTAATATGGCTGCAGAGGTAGCAGGCTCAGTAAACCAGAAAAAAAAAATCCTCTAAACGCAGAGTAACTCGCTGCTATGACCCTGGCTCCCAGCTTCTATCTTCAATATTGAGAAAATAAATGTCTTGTTTGTTTGTTTTCACAGTGCTGTGGGCCAAGACTAGAGTCATGTTTGCTAGTCAAGTGCCCTGCTACTGGCTTCTACCTCCAGCCTGCCTGGTTCCTGGCAACTTGCTACAGCAGCCTGCACAGAGCTAAACTTCTGTCGTATCGTTTTGTGGAAACATTTTTTCTTGCTTTCTATGTTGTTAAAACTTTAATAGGACAAAACAAAAGTAATTAGTTTTTAAGGATTCTGTCATAATGAAAAGGAGACTTCTGTGTTCCCACCATTATTTTGATGTGGTCTCTGCTTCCTGACCGAGATTCTTTGTCTTCTTCAATTTCTACCTTGCCTCCACATTGTCTGGACCCAGAAGCAGGTTACTTCTGATAAACCTGAATTCCCTTAAGAGTTCATTATCAGTTTGCATTTCCTGGGATCTGTAAAACCCACATGGCATTTGACATTCCCCAGAGACTGATTGGTTAATTCTGCAGAATTAGTTTCTATCTTTAGGGAGGTATTTCTGACATTAGTTTTTAACCAAGGAAATACTTTATTTCTCCAAACTCAGTCATCTCTCAGATTGCTTACTCATCCCCACCCCCCTCTCTGCATTTGGAGCCTGAGATGGTCTCTGTGAGAAATTTCCCCATGGGCTTGGGTATTTCAACACTTGATTTCCAGGGTGGCTCTGTTGCAGGGCCAGGGGGGGCAGATAGGTGGTGAACCTTGCTGGAGAAAGTATGTCACTGGGGGGCAGGCTTTGAGATTAAAAGCCTCATGTCATTTCCAGTTCCCTCTCTCTGGTTCCTCCTTAGCATTGGAATTCTCAGCTTCCTGATCCTGAGTGCCATGCCTTCCCCCACGACAGCGTAGCTTCAGGATCGTCAGCCCAAACAACTGCTCCTGAAGTTGCTTTGGTCACAGTTTTATCACAGCCCCAGAGAGGTAACTAGTGCAGAGCAGATGGGAATCCGTAGCGTGGACCACACCTTAGTTGCTTCCTGCCATCTCTGGAGCAGCTTAAGGATTGAAGGTTTATTATTTTGGCTCACAGTCTGAAGTCAGTGCAGCCCTTCATGGTGGGGAAGGCGTGATGTCAGGACTGTGAGGAGCTCATGTATGTTTGTGGCAGTCAGAGGCTCGTGCCTGGTTCCTTCCTCTATTGCTCTCTTCCTACTTTCTGAGGTTTCTCACTGAATGTGGAGCCCACTAGTTCTGTAAGACCAGCTGGCTGGCAGCCTCCAGGATCTCTCCTGTCCTTTCCTTCCCACACTAGGCATATGCCACCACACTCAGCTTTTATGTAAGTTTAGGGGATCTAAGCTCAGGTCTCATGCTTGCAAAACAAGCATTTCATCAAGTGTGCTGCCTGCCTACCTCTACTACCTCACATTTTTAAGGCTTATTATGAAATTTTGAAGCATACTAAAAATAGCTAGACTAATATAATGAATCATGGTATTACCAACATGTAGTTCTACAGATCACTAATTCATGGCCAACCTAGTTTTATTTATATTCCCATTTGATTTTGAAGAAAATTCCAGATATGTGAATTTGTCATAACTAATTTTTATGTAGTTTATAGCAATAGTTGTTAATAATGAGGAAAACTGAGGGAAAAAACCCAATAAGCAATGATTTAAACCTAAGTTTAGTTCAAGAAGATTGCAGCTCATTTAGCACAATAGATTCATCGTGATGGCTAACCTTGATTGTCAACTGGATGGGGCTTGATCATCAGGAAAACCAATCTCTAGACATATTTGCAAAGAAGTTTCTAGGTTGAGTTAATTGACATGGGAAGGCCCACCCTAAATGTGGGTGGCATCATTCCTTGGTCTAGGGTCCTAAACCGGAGGGAAAAAAGGGAGCCAGGTGTGGTGGCATACACCTTTAGTCCCAACATTTGGTAAGCAGAGGCAGGCAGAGTTCTAAGATAGTGAGTTCAGGCCAGGGCTACATGGTGAGACCTTGCACACATAACATGACCAACTGCTTCGTGCTCCGCCACCATGCTGTCCTGACTGTGACGGGAGCCAAAACAATCCCTTTCTTCCTTCAGTTGCTTTGGTTAGATATTTTGTTCCAGAAAGGCATAAAGTAATTAATAGATTTTTCACATTAATAATCTGATTTAAAACATTCCCCACCTGTTTTGTGTCCAGATAAGGGAGATTTTTACAGGATATCTTAAAAGCAAAGAAACAGCACAGACTCTGAAAATCATGAGGAAACACAGGAACATTTTTGCCTTTTGCTGTCATATATTAAAAACAATTAGAAGAATCCACACAAAAGTAATGAAAATGGCTAATGAGATGATGGGGAATGAGTGGGTGTGGACACAGGAGGGAGTAGAAACAGTTTCTCCACAGTGGGTTTGCACACATCGCTAGTACATCCCAGTGAGCTCTACCTCGCGCTGTTAGCCTATATACTGTTATAGCTTTGGTTTTGGACCATGTGCATATACCTTAAAGGTAAGATCTAAAATATCATAAGCATATAAACATCGCAATAATAAGAAAGCATTTTTTCTAGTATGTTCTACTGTTGTATGATCAGCTAGGTTTGACTAATTCTTACCTGAGTACCAAAGCCATTTTCATACAAGTAGCTCTGTAATTTAAATACTTAATCTTTAACAAAAGCATCATAAACATGTTCTGGTACGAAAAGTCTCTTTAACAAATAGTTCTGGAAAAATTGCATGTCTGCATGCATGTGTCTGTATGCATGTCTGCATGTAGAAGAATGAAGCCTCCCTCCTACCCTGAAGAAAAGTGGATCAAATGCCTTAGGACTAGACTTGAAACTTTGAGATTGCTAGAGGAGACAGGAAAAATGCTACGCTTCAAGAATAGACAAGGACTTCCTGGAAAAGATTCTAATTGTACAGGAAATAATCTTAAGATCTGACAAACAAGATTGCATAAGATCTTCAGTGCTGCAAAGGATGCAGGCACTAGAGAGAGGACCCAGCCTGCTGAATGGAAAAAAATAAAATCTTTACTGGACTATGTCTGACAGGAGATCAGTGTTTGAAAACTATACAGAACGCAAAAGTTAAATACCAAAAATCATATAACTAATACATAAGCTAATGGACTAAATAGGTAGCTCTCCAAGGAAATGAAATACAAATGGCCAATAAAGATTTCAAAGTGTGTTTAATACCCCTAGCCATCATGAAAAAAATTAAAATTGCTTCAAGATTCTATGTCACCCCAGTTGGAATCAGCAACCAAACAAATGACGACAAATGCTGACCAGGACATAGGAAGAGAGGAATCTTCATTTACTCTTGGTAAGAATATAAACTGATACAGCCTATATGAAAATAAATATGGAGACTCTCCAAAGTACTAACGACCCCCATATAATCCATCCATACCCAAGGAGTCTAAGTCAGCAGGCCACAGAGATCCTTGCACACCTGTGTTCATTGCTGCTGTATTTGTAACAGCTAAGAAATGGGGTCAAACGGCAATCAACAGACAAACAGAAAAGGGACACTTGGGTAAATACACACAATGGAGTCATCTTCAGCTGTAAAATTTGAATGAAATTATGACATTAATAGAAAAATGGATGGAAAGATGCCAAACTCAGAAGAAAAATAAGTTTTATTTCATATGTGTGTTCATCTAGATTTAAATTTATATACATTGTACAATACGTATTGTTTGTATGTATGTCGGATCTGGAGATAGGAAGCAACTATAGAAAGAGCTAAAGGGAGGGAACAAGAGAGGGTAATAGGATGTGTGTACCATGAAATTGGAACGTGGAAGGGGATTCACTCACAAGAAACTGAGAAGGGACTTGAGGAAGGGTAGGAGGGCAAATAAAAATAAAAATAATGATAATTATGATGATGATGATGGTGATGATGATAATAATAATAATACTTATTGGGGGCTGGAGGAGAGATGGTTCAGTCATTAAAAGCACTGCCTGCTTTTCCAGAGGTCCTGAGTTCAATCCCCAGCAACCACATGGTGGCTCACAACCACCTGTAATGAGATCTGGTGCCCTCTTCTGGCCTGCAGGCAGAACACTGTATACATAATGAATAAATAAATCTTTAAAAATAATAATAATATGTATTATGAAAGCATCTCAAAGAAACCAATTTTTCTGTATGCTAGCCAAAAAATTAAATTTTGAAAAACTAGTTCTGGAATTGAAAAAATATTATCTCACCTTGTTCTTTTTTCTTTTTTTCAGTAACTTTAAGTATTAAAGTTCAACCAAGAAGTTTTATTTTGAGGCAGGATCTTATTATATATCCCAAGCTGATTTTGAGACAGGATCTTATTATATATCCCAAGCTGGCCTCAGATTTATGGCAATCCTCCCAAGTGCTGGGATTACATGCGTGAGCACTCGGTTCTGTTTCAGCAAAGGGTTAAAATTTTGTACAGAGCTCTCTAGACAGCTCTCATCCTTCTTGGGTCTCCTGTTCAGATGCATCCTTCCACAGGCTTAGCAAGTGAGAGCTCTAGCTTTCGGTGATTTGGTGTGGCAGCTCTCCAGTCCTCCAGCCCGCTCTGGCTCCTTCCCTCACAGTCAAGTGATGGCTGTCTCCCTTCCTCCAGGCTTGCTCATGTATGACTAGCTCCCATGCTCTCAGAAGTGTTATGTCCAGAAAGGATGCATTCAGTCAAACTGACCCAAGAAAGTTGACTCAAAACCCAATTCACATTTATTTCAGTAGAGCAGCCACTCTTCCAGTCTGGGTTCAGAGCAGCTTAGCACACTTGCTGGGTGTAAGCATCTAATGAGGCTCGTGCCAGAATGCAAAGGCAAACTCTTGGCACACTGATTATTAAGAGAGTAGAAGATAGGCCAAGACAAAGAAGTCACGACTTAGCAGGCTGGAGGGAAGGCATGAGAACTGGTCAGGAAGATGGGAAGGAGCGGAAAGGGCAGAACAACTGAGGGAACTGAAGCCTGAACCTGAGTCGAGTCTCCAGTAAGTAGCCTACGATGGAAACACAGAGACGTCTGGGATCCTGGCAGTGTTTAGGGTGTGTGGGGCTACATGTGATATGTTTGGTAGGATATAAAGAATATGGCAAGGAGAAGCAACAGGAGAGGGACGGTACACACCCTTGGGCCTCCCATTATTTTCTGCCATAGAACCCAAGGGAAAGATTCACACTATCATTTTAAGTCCTCGGGGTGAAGAGATGATGTCTGTGTTACTGGGGTTATACATTTCTCCCGGAGTGTCATGAAGGGAGAGGCAGTTAATGCGGGCCAGATGCCGTGATTTCCCTCACTTCCATAGTTAATGCTGCTTTTACAGCTGCCTGGCGGGACAGTTGATGGCTTTCATTAAGAAAGCATTTCTCGTCTCCTTTCCAGATTTACCAGGCAATGTCTAGGAAGTTGCCTCAGAATTACAAATTTCTCCTGAGCCCCTTGGGCCGTGTTTGCACGCCCACCCTCTCCCCTTTCCTTTGGTAAGCTCCTCACATCTGGATCAAGTCTTGTTTCCGAAGCGGCACATAGATCCTACCTTTCAGTACAGAGATATATCAGAGAGCTCCAGAGCTCTTCCCTGTGCTCAGTCTAAAACCAGGAGCCAGGAAGAATGGGGTCTAACAGCAGAAAATGGACACTCTTTACCTGAAATCCATCAGCAAGACAAGGAAAGAAAGATAGTGCTTTTTCAACCACTAGAGATGAAACTAGCTGTTGGTAAGTGTATTGTATTCTCAGTGTAAAAGTGACCCTCTGCATTCACCCGTTGCCGTCCAACCACTGCCCCAGTACTGACACTTTAGAGCACTGAGACAGCTGTCGTTCACATGCCTTGTGCCAGCACCAGAGCAGTGGTCATGTTGTAGAAGCCGTTCTTTCTACAGAGAGGAGGCTGGGCCTGACGTTTGACTTGCCTGTGGCAAAAGAAGGAACAGTATATCCAGGAATGGTGGTTTACGCCTTTAACCACATCACTCAGGAGACAGAGGCAGACCTATCTCTGTGAATTCAAGGCCAGCCTGGTTTACACAGCAAGTTCAGGCCTGTTTAGTGAGACCCTGTCTCAAAAAACAAGCAATCAAACAAAGAAAGCCTGTGAAGGAAGTGTAGCACCCTCCTCAGGGTCAGAAAGCCCTGTGCTCACCAGACAGTAGATCTGCACCAGAGGTTACGCCAGAGTGGAAGCCCAAGGGGAGAGGTGGTACCCAATTCCCTTTGTTTTCCTAAGTGCGGCATCCATCCCTTGGAACTCAGAGGATACCAGGTTACTGTCAGCATCACAGTCAGAATGCTGGAAGCACCAAAGGATGGAGGGGACATTGACTCATAAACTGGGAAAGATTAATATTTCAGGGTCCTACACTTAAGAAGATATCAATGGCATTTGGGAGCGGGTGAGTCACTTCAGTTAAAGACGGCTTAGGCCAGAAAGTGACTTCACAGGGAATGACAGAGGGCCGGAGAATAGGTCTTCTTTAGATACCCAGTGCCATCCTTACTTCTGTTCTTAGATCAAAAGCATTGCTTCTATAGAAATGCCTTTCTCCCCTCAAGTCTCATTTGAGACTGTTGATTTCTGGCATGTCTTTCTTGAGAATACTGCTTCCTCCCACTGAGGCTCAGTTTTGATATCCTTAGCATTCTACACACACCAGCAGCATCTCCTCCTGTCACAAGCCCTAACTTTGCTGTTTTATCACCAGCAATGTGGCCTGTCTCTGAGTTGCCGAGTACAGGATGTGGCACGCGATGAAAGCAGAGGTAACGCGGCAGTCCTGACCTACACAATGTGATTTCTGTAAAAGCTGGAGGGAGGATTGACACCGGGTGAGTCCCTAAGGTCACAAAGCTACTTTGTCCTAAACAGAAGGTACCAACGTTTCCCATGTGCACAGAGGTGAGAAAGGATAAGAGAGTTGAGAGTCAGGAGTTTGAGGTACGGCTGGGCATTGGATGGTTGGGGTGTGTTCAGAATGGTGCTGCTGGAGAAGAATCAATGTTTTTAAAATTAATTCTGATGTTTTGCTACTGAGAGTTTTTAATTAGTCTTTTCTTTCGTGTTTTCCTTATTTTTTTAACGGAGACTTCAGAATACCACCATGTTGGCTATTTTTATTTATATTTTAGTTGGTGGGACTGGAAGGACTTAAATCAACTTGGTTTCCAATTTAATTAATTATAGCCAGGAATTTGTAGTTCTGTTTCTGACAGTCCAATGGAACTGGTTTTGGAAACACTTTGGACTGTGATTCAGAAGGGAAAGGGTCACAAATTGGAAAAGGCTTCATGAACTCATATTAATATTAACAAGCGTACTGAGCTTGAAGGCAGCAGACTAACTGCATGAATTAATGTGGCTTACTATTATATCCTCTCTTCACATAGTACAACCTACTTCAGAAATGCAAGCATTTTGTGGAAATCTGAGTTTGGTTAAATTCTTCGTTCATTGTGAAAATTCTCCATAAAAGGGAGAATTGGTGTATAAAATGGCCCAGCTCCTACTGCTAATTGTTTAGTTAGGTAATTGAAATGCAAACAAGGGCTCCATTCCTTGATCGTCTTTCCAACGTGGTGGCAAGCCAGGCTTAGATTTTGACTCTCATCCACTTCATTTGTTAGGTTGGCATGGGAAACTCTTTTGAATCCTGTGTCCTGTTATTTCACTTGCTCCTTACCAAAAAAAAAATGCAACCGAGGAACCCAATGTTCTTAGCCCAGTGAGTAGAGACAGAAGACTTCAAGGGCAGGCGTCAGCTGCAGCTCTGTTTCTTCCCAGAATCATATCCTCATATTTTCACCCAGTTCAGACGTTCAGAGAGAGTTTTCTCTTTACCACGAAGAACCATCCGTCAAGATTTGAGAATGAGACTTGTGGAGGTACAGGTTCCTGACAGTTTCTTAAGAGTGAGCTGCCTTTTAGGGGAAATTTCTCCTGCTTTGTAATCAGATAACGACCTTGGGTTTAGGGATGAGTGGCAGGACGTGCCTCCATCACGACCACGTTCATATTGTCTTACAGGTGGGAGAGATCACAATGGCTCCCTGTGGGAACCACAGAGACGGGACTACAGAGTTTGTCCTGGCCGGCTTCCCGAACCTGAACAACACAGGCGTGGAACTGTTCTCTGTGTTCTTTCTAATTTATCTGCTGACTCTAACAGGCAACGTGTTGATTGTGGGGGTGGTAGGCGCCGATCAGCGTCCGCAGACGCCCATGTATTTCTTCCTGGGTAACTTGTCCTGCCTGGAGATTCTGATCACGTCTGTCATCATTCCTAAGATGCTGAGCAGTTTCCTCTCGAAACAACACACCATTTCCTTTGCCGCGTGCATTGCTCAGTTTTATTTTTACTTCTTTCTTGGGGCCTCCGAGTTCCTGCTGTTGGTGGTCATGTCTGTGGATCGCTACCTGGCTATCTGCCGTCCCCTGCACTACCCCTTGCTCATGAGTGGAGCCGTGTGCTTTCGTGTAGCCCTGGCCTGCTGGGTAGGGGGCCTCCTCCCAGTGCTTGGCCCCACGGTGGCGGTGGCCTTGCTTCCTTTTTGCAGACAGGGTGCTGTGGTGCAGCATTTCTTCTGCGACAGTGGTCCATTGTTACACCTGGCGTGTGCCAACACCACGAAACTGGAGGAGGCCGACTTTGCTCTCGCCTTTCTGGTCATTGTGTCCTCCCTCGCCATCACCGCCGCGTCCTATGGCCGAATAGTCCTGGCTGTCCTGCGGATTCCTTCTGCTTCGGGCCGGCAGAAGGCCTTCTCCACCTGCAGTTCCCATCTGATGGTGGTCACCCTCTTCTACGGCAGTGCCATCTTTCTCTGTGTGCGACCGTCGCAGAGCGGCTCCGTGGACGCTAACTGGTCAGTGACTGTGATAACCACGTTTGTGACGCCCCTGCTGAATCCGGTGATCTATGCCTTGTGCAACGATCGAGTCAAGGAAGCTTTGAAAGACATGTTCAGGAAGGTCAGAGCAGAGCTCTCAGAAAATGCCTTCCTTTCAGAAAGTTTGAGGAAGAAGACAGTGAGCTGAGATAAAGGGACTGAGTCCCGGATCCCTGCATCCCCTCTGTCATGGAAGGAGCCGCAGAGAGCGTCAAAGACGCCCACTCTAAAGTTCCTTCTCAGGTAAAACTCTACCTTATGCCCAGGAATACCGGCTCACACTATTTTTAATATTTTATTTTTATTTTAGTTATGTGTCTGTGTGGGGGAATGGGGCATGCACATGAGAGAGCAGGAATTAGATTCTCTAGTAGGCACAGCGAGGGGCCGTGTTAGGTAAGAGGTGGCCGACTCCCAAGACGGCTGGCTTTTTCCTCACCCTTCTGGTCCTCAGCTGACGGACTGTTACACAACAGTCATGGGCCAGTTGACTATTCTGTCTTTCATCTTTCTTCGAACTGATCAGCCCATTAGCGGAGGGACACTCTTTAGAGATTTCAGAGACCTTAGCCTTGTAGAAGAGACTGGGTTTTTTGTTTTGGTGTTTTTTGCTCCTTGGGTGTCCTTTCTTTTGCAGAAGGTCTTTTTCTTTGTGTGTCTGCAGCATGTGTGTGTTCTCAACCCCCGACAAACACCTTTCTTCAACTGACCTTGTCTGCTCCCATTTTCATAGTTGAGATTTCTCTACTGCTATGTGTCCCACTTGGAGATTTTTTTCCTGTCTTATAATTCTTTAACTGGCAGAGAAAATGAACCCGATCAAGACCCACAGAGGCCGTCGTGGGTGGTGGGAACCAAACTCAGATTCTCTAAAAGAGACCATTGAGCTATTTCTCCAGCCCAGCTCATACTATTCAATCTATCAAGATCCAAACGATGGTTTCATCTCATACCAATCATCATAACACCATCTGTGTTTGACCATCTGTGCGTTTGTCTGGGTATGGAATCTGTTAAATATCCCTAAGCAGACATTTAGGAATATCTGTGTATATCCTCTACTCAAAAGTTAAAGACCGACTACACTTTCAATAAAGGTTTCCAAATATTGATGCAAAGCAATAATATTAGAATTATTATTTTATCAAAAGGAGGCCTGAGGATGTAGCTTGATTGGTAAAGAGCTTGGTTAGCATGCATGAAGTTCTGGGTTTGAGCCCGATCGCTTTGTAAACTAAATGTGATAATGTGTGTCCTTAACCCTGTTACTTGGGAGGGATCAGAAGTTCAAGGTTACTTCACCTACATAGAGTTTGAAGTCAACCTGGGATATAGAAGACCCCATGGATGACGACAATGATGATGATGAATAATGGCAGGGAAGGATGACTCAGCAGGTTAAAGCACTTGCTCTGTTTCCCGAGGACATGAGTTCAAATCTCTAGTACCTATGTAAAAAGCCAGCCTGCCCATGAGTGCCTGCAGCTCCAGCTTTGGGAAGGACGAGAGATGGATCCCAAGGTTAGCCCAGTGACAGTGGTGAGCTTCCAATCCAGTGAGAGACCCTGTCTCACAGGAAGATACGCAACATGCTGCTTTGTTTACACATGGGAATGCACATGCCCCCCACACCACATGTCATACACATCACCCTACACTCCTCATGCACACAATGGCATAGAAAAGGCCTCCTGTTCTTCATTTGCCTTTGTTCTTCATTTGCCTTTGTCAGAATTTCTTGTTTTCTTTTACTATGTATGTGCTTGTGTTTGTGAGACATGTGCATATGTGTTTCTGAGTGAGAGACCAATGTGCACACTGCAACTTCAGGTTGCAGATGTGTGCTGCTATACCTCTTTGTTTGTTTGTTTTGGGTTTTTTTGAGACAGGGTTTCTCTGTGTAGCCCTGGCTGTCCTGGAACTCACTCTGTAGAGCAGGCTGGCCTCGAACTCACAGAGACCCTCCTGCCTGCCTCCCGAGGGCTGGGATTTAAGGCGTGCACCACCACTGCCCAGCTTTGTACCCTGCTTTTGTTCAGGTTCTAAGGATTCAGATTCTCATACCTGCCCAGCAAGTGCTTTACCCACTAAGCAATCTCTTCAACCCATTTTTTCCTCTCTGTGTGTTGTTAAATAGTGGTGTCTCAAGGGATTTTTTTTCTCCTGACTTTATGCTCTCTTCAGGAATTTCCACTTACATCACAGCACATTGGTGGTTGAGATATGTTTTCTCTAGGCCTAGTCTCTTACCTCAGACTCACAGTTTTCCTGTCAACTTAACTCCATGGAGATTTCTCCAGCTCTACCTGCTCAAGACTGAAACCTTGACATCTCCTCCTCCCTTTTCACTAACCTTCAATTTCTACCTCAGTGCATGACCTGATGGCTTCATTATTGTACCCAGTCTTCCACCAAGGCTTCATGACCTGACGGCTTCATTATTGTACCCATCTTCCACCAAGGCTTCATGACCTGACGGCTTCATTATTGTACCCAGTCTTCCACCAAGGCTTCATGACCTGACGGCTTCGTTATTGTACCCATCTTCCACCAAGGCTTGTCCTCACTGCCTGGCCAGCCCAGCTCTGCAGCAACCTGAGTGAAACTGTCCTCTCTCTCTCCTCTCCCTCCTTCCTTCCTTCCTTCCTTCCTTCCTTCCTTCCTTCATTTCCTTCTTTGTGTCTCTGTGTGTGTGAGGTCTCTTTGTGTACCCTTGGTTGACCCAGAACTAACTCTGTAGACTAGGCTGGCCTTGAACTTACATTCACATACCTATACACACGCAAACACAATCATATACATTCAAAATAAACAAGTCAGAAAGACATTATTATACTTTCTACATTGTTTTTGGTTTTGTTTGTTTTGTTTTTTGTTTTTTTGAGACAAGATTTCTCTGTGTAGCCCTGACTGTCCTGGACCTTGCTCTGTAGAACAGGTTGGCCTTGAACTCTTAGAGTTATGACTGTCTCTACCTCCCAAATGCTGGTATTAAAGGTGTGGAGCATCACTGCCTGGCTACATTTTCTATATTCTTACTATCTCAATTCTAAATCCATGAAAATGGAAAGACTTTCTCATCTCACCAATGTGATCAATCATTATTTGTTTATGAAAAATGTGGAATGTAAAAAATTAACTTAATTCTGATTTGGGTTTAAAGAAATTTTCAAAGAGCTGTTCTCATTTGCTCTAAGTCTTTAAAATAAAACTATGCATATGTCTGTGCATCTACATGAGAATATGCTGTGCATGTGAAGTGCTCTTGGAGGCAAGAAGAGGGCATTGGATCCCTGGGAGCTGGATTTACAGGTAGTTGTCAGCTGCCAGATGTGGGTTCTGGGAGTTAAACTCAGGCCAGGTCCTCTGGAAGAACAGCAAACGCTGTAACTGCTGAGCCGTCTCTTTAGAACTGGGTGTATTGGGTGTAACTGTAATCCCAGGACTTAAGAGGCAGAGCTAAGAGGACTTTGAGTTTAAGGCCAGCCTGGGCCAGTGTGAGTTGAGGCTAGACCTGTCTCAAACTATTGCGTATCGAGGATATAAGCTCAGTAGGGGAATTCTGGCCTTATTTGATCCCCAGGAACGGAAACAAATAAAGAAGCATGGAAGCAAGCAAGCAAAAAGCATTTAAACAAGCGGAGACGTATACAAAGGCTGCTTACTAGAGGGGCAGAGTTGAGACACTGAAGTGTGAAAATACGCACACCGAAGGCTGAAGAGAACGTTTTGAGATGAAGGGAACTAGCTGGTCTTGTTGAAGATATGAGCTGGGTTCTCAGCACCCACATCAGGTAGCTCATAACCACCTCCGACTGCAGCTTCCAGGGATCCAACACTCTCCTTTGGCCTCCGCAGCCACCTACATGCATGTGGCACACACACAAGCACACATATGTAGAGGTTGTAGAGACAGCTCAGTGATTAAGAGAACACACTACTCTTCCGGAGTGTTCAATTCCTAGCACAACGTCTCTAATTCCAGTTCTTCCAGCCTCCTCTGGTGTCTAGAAAAACATGGTGCACGTTACAGAGAAGCAGACATTCACACAAAACAAAGCCAAAAAATCTTAACACACATACACAAATAAAAATAAAATCTCAAAAAATATTATCTTCCATATATGAAGCTGTCTGATGTGGATAAATTACAGAAGGAATTACAAAGGACATGACAACTGAAAATGATGACCATGACCCTGCTCAAACATATGCTTTTAAAGTAAATTCTAATGCCAGTGTAGAGAAAGGACAGGCAGGGAGAGCAGGAAAGCAGAGCAGCTAGCTCCACTATTGCAGAAAACAACAAAGGCCAGGAATCACATTAGAGTAAATGGCACCTGAGGTGCTGTGAAGAACTATCTCTTACAAAACATATTAAGATGTGCTTGTTCATTTGTTTGGTTTTTTTGCTAGGTGTGGCAGCAGAATGGCCAGAGCAGGAAGTCGTGCAGGAAGCAGCTTGATCTCATTTCATCCACACACAGCAAACACAGAGAGAACAGGAACTGGTACCTAAATATCACCCCCAGTGACATCCTTTTCCCAGCCAAGTTCCACGTCCCAATGGTCCCATAACTTTCCCAAACAGCCCCACCAACTCCAGACTGAGTGCTCAAATAACTTGTCTTACTCAAATCACAGCCACATGCACACTTTTCAGAGAACCCAACCTTAAACACAAATAGAACAAGATGAGCCCAGATAAAGCCTTCTTAAACACAGGGGCATGTACAAAGCTCTTCGTGAAGCTTAAAGTGAGGGTTTGTTAGGTTGTCAATGTGGAAGGGTCTGGAATCAACTGAGGGACATGCCCCTGGGAGGAACTGGGAGGCATTTCCAGGAAGGATTATCTGAGGAGAAGACTCTTCCAGAGCTGACAGCACCTTGGGAAGGAGGAGTCCCAGATGTTGAGAGGTCTGGAAAAAGGACAGATCTGCTTGCTTGCCTTCATTGCCTCCTGGTTGGTGAGTGTGACTGGTTCTGCAGCTGCTGGATCTCTTGTCAGACATTTAAATCCCAGGGTCCTCGTGGTCCAAGGACAGAAAATCAGCAACTATTGGGCCTCTTCCAGGCCTTTAGCACCAGACTGGGTCTAATAAGCCATTTAGTTTGCTACCAAGTTCTTACCTACTCCAGCGTGTCGACAGCTGTTGTTGGATTTAGACAGGATGTGTAGCCAGGAAGAATTTGAACTTGTTTCTCCTCCTCCCCACTTTTCCATATATAACAGATTTATGAAACATTTTGGTATCTGACAAAACAGAAAACAAAAATTTAAGGGATCTTGGCAGACTTTCTCAGTCACTCCTGGCAATTCCTGGTCAGTAAGGATGAGCTGTCAGTTCTTGGTCTTGGATAACTGTTGATGCTTGCTTAGCTAGATCCAAAGGAATGGTCATCGTTCTTTGGGTAACTTTCTGTTTGCTTCCACAATCGTCTTTAAAAAAAAAATGTCAGAGGCCAGGCCAGGATGGTGACTGTCTGTATTCTCAGCACCCAGGAACCAAAGTTATATGGTAAGCCCCTGTCTCAAATAAAACAAAGCAAAACAATAATGACAACAACAAAAGAAAAACCTGAAGAGCTGTCTCTGTGTTAAGAGAATCTGCTGCTCTTCCAGAGGACACTGGTTTGCTTCCTAGCACCCACAGGGTGGCTTGGAGCCTTGTGGAAGGACAATCCCAGGAGTTCCAACACAGTCCAACACCCTCTCGTGTCCCCCAAGAGCATTTCATGCTGTGGTGTATACACAGGCTGTCAAAAGACCCATACCCCTAAAATAAAATAAAGACTAGAAAACCCAAACGAAATAATCTGGCTTCATGAACAGAGAGACCACCTAAGATCATCCTCCGCCCCTTGACCCTGGCCCTTGGCTCCTCGTGTGGAGTCTGGCAGGCTCTGCTCGCAATATTTCCAGTCAGGAAGTTCTTAAAGACTTTCATCCACAAACTTCCAAAAGCTTGTTCTGGGGAATTTTAGTATGTTCTTCATTTCTGGTTTTCATTTGACATAAAGTACAAAGGAAGCCAAGAGAGATGTCTGCAACAACAATGGCAAAGGGAGTCTTCTGCTGCTTATTTAGTAGGTGCGGTGCAGTTGCCTATTCCTTGGGAGTTCCACTTGGGAGGCAGTTCCCGGCCATCCAGGGCTATGCAGTGAGACCCAGTCTCAAAAAGGAAAATAAAATAAAATAAAATATAAACTTACTTTTTAAAGACTAAAAGGCACTTTCAATAGTTATCCTCACCAGCTTGGTTCACATAGTGAGCTCCAGGGCAGACTACAGAGAGAGAGAGAGAGAGAGAGAGAGAGAGAGAGAGAGAGAGAGAG
>LOJH01021118.1:2916-13477 GCA_001685095.1 Ellobius talpinus | reverse complement strand
CATCTGTAATGAGATCTGGTGCCCTCTTCTGGCCTGCAGGCAAAGCACTGAGGACACTGTATACATAATAAATAAATAAATCTTAAAAAAAAAGATAAACACACACACGCACGCACAGGGTCACCACAACCCAAAAGCCCAGTCACCAAAGCCACATACCTTATTTTCTTGGCCCCACTGCCAGATGCTAGGAGCTTGCATGCCGAAAAAAGCAAAAGGATCCTTGCCAACAATTATTAAGCCTATTAATACTAGTTTGAAGACTGACAGGAAAGATGCTATATGTCTAGCAAAAGAAAAGAAAAAAGTTAATCAGAAACTACAATTTCTTATCTATTCTGGAATTTAATAATCAAACTTTATGTAAAGGCATTTTTTGGATATAAAATCCAAGTTATTAATTGCATTAAATTTAGTATCATTGGTTTTCTAGGAAATTTGGGGGTAAAAGGCATATTCAGAAGGTGCGGCAGCCTGGACTCAATCTCAGACTAACTTCCCAACATGAACTGCATGAGGAGACACCTCTTTAAACACCCTCATCCCACTGCTATTCACAAAGCAAAGCTCTCTGTTTATTACTATAAGAAACGAAGAAGTTACACGACCCAGTGAGGCGAATGAGACATTTACAAACCGCGTAAGCTGAAAGGCTGTACTCAAGCCACTGAAATTCACTCACCTATAAATTGGTTGAGGGAGGTAATTCTCTCCTTCGATGCGGATGTCTGGGTACCGCTGGCTAATAACCCGCATGTATTCCTCAAACACCCGCCTGTACCCTCAGGATACACTGCCAAAAAAGAAATGTTTCCATTTAGTATTTTGACTGTATCTAGACTTAAAGTCAAAGAAAATGTAAATATTATCAGATTAAAAATTTTTCAGAATCCACTGCAATTAATGACTGACCCTAGACAATGAACACAGGGAAGTTTTTTCCATCTTATAAATTTTGTGTATTTATGTTCCCAGCAGATTAACCAGCCAGTTATAACACTACACTTCATAGTTTTGGGTTAGACAACAGCAAACACTAATCCACACATGTCTAAACATCACTCTCACATCAACTGACCCTTTGTAGAGAGTATAAAACGTGTTGACAGAAATGCAAGCCGCGGAAACCGTTTCCCACTGCCTTACTGCTTGTAAGAGCCCTGGAAGTGCGTTTGAAAAGTTCTAAAAACAGGTCTGGACCCAAGGACTGCAGAAGGCCTGTGAGAGACCAAACAGGGAAACCAAGGACCCGAGAAGGCTTCCTTCACAGTTTTTCTGACTTACATCCGTATTTCCCCAATAAAATGTGCGTATTTCTCTTCTCAGTCCTACTGAAAGATTTTAACTGTATTTCCCTCAAAGATTCTGGTACTAAAGGAATAACTTTTTAAAACCTACATTCATTTCTAGAGAAATTCCAAACTATCTTACAATAGGAGTTCATTTCTGGAACATGAACAATGGTGGCCAGGGGTTGTGTGTCCTGTAAGTAGGATCCTAACCCTCTGCCATGTGAACTATGAAAACAGGAATGGAGGGAGTAGAAGAAAAAAGGGTGGAGGGAAGTCAGGTTTTTTTTTTTCTTTTTGGCTTTTTTTTTGTAACTGTAAAGGCCTGAGTCATCTCCCTTCCCTTTCCTTCCTTTTTATCCTCCCCAGGTGCTAGGGTCAATCCTTGCTTCTGATAGAAAAGTACTCGAACTGAGCCATACCCCGTAGCCTGCCTAAGTTTTAATCTTAATTTGGAGGCAGCGAGAGGTAAGATACTTGAAAAGGTCTGAGCTTACTGCAAATAGATATAGCAGAGAAAATAAAAGTGAAATAGCTGGTACCCAGTTAAGCAACTATGATAGTTTGCATGTAATTGGTTCCATAAGCTCATAGGGAGAGGCACTATTATTAGGCTTTGTTTGAAATAGGTATGGCCTTGTTGGAGGAACTGTTACTTGGGGACGGGCTTTGAGGTTTCCTATGCTCAAGATCCTGCCCAATGTCTGAGACCAGTTCCAGTTGCCTTCTGATCAAGATGTAGCCAGAACCATGTTTGCCTACATGTCGCCATGTTCCCTGCCAGGATGATAATGGACTGAACCTCTGAAACTAAGCAAGCCATCACTATTAAATATAATAGTTATAATAGTTGCTATGGTCATGATGTCTTCACAGCAATAGAAACCCTAACTAAGACAGCAACTAAACTGGTAGTTGAAAAAGCACTAAGCCTTTTTGACATAGCATGGGAAAGACTTTTCTAGAATTCCTAAGTTTCCAGTTCCATGGTGTGCATGACTTCTCTCCAAATATACTGTCACTGAAGACTAGAGCCATCTCTCACTGTTCTTTGGAGTGCCCAGAGCATACTGAAACATTTCATGAGTGTTAATATAGATAAGTCCGACTTATTTAAAGAACCATGAAAGTGAGAATCAGTTTTAACATGTTTGTAGATAGAAGTATTTAGTCTATATATAACGAAAATGTTAGTGAAACCTTTCAAGTCTGCTTATTCTCCAACCAAATCTTTCCTGACCCTAAATTCTACAGTCTGCCCTAAAGTACTCTACAAATGCTGTTTGTCATACCCGCCTGTTTTCAGGTAAGAAACCTTTAATTTGCTCAGCTCTGTTCCCCAGTCATCAACTATCACACACACAACCCTCTTCTCATACAAATCCGTGCTAGTCCATCCATCCCCAGCCCCAAACCAACTATGAACTCTTCTGCTTACTCCATCTGGGTCAGACTAAGCCTCCCACAGCTGGTTGAAATGTGAAGACTGCAGTCTAATCTGAACCTTCTGAGCACTGCCAGCAGGAAGGCACAGCTCACCCTGCTCCTTCTCACAACTTCTCCTCCCATCCCACACACGGTTCCTAGGAGTCCCCAGCACACAGCCAGCTGACTCCAGTCATGTGTGCGTTGTACTGTTAGCGTCTACTTTATACTAAGTATTATGACAGTTCCCGTCACCTCACTGTTTTCTAAATAAATGACTTTTCTGAATTGGATATTCCAAAGGGTAAGTACAGGGCCTGCGGTGCATCAAAAAACAAAAAGATCTGGTCAGGATGACTCAGCAAGCAAAGGTGCCCATGTGAGAGTCAACATGTGAACACACACACATTACAATTTTTAAAAAATGTTTTAAGCTAAAACCACACTGGGGTAAATGCAGAATTGATCAAAAATAGCTTTTTAACCACAAGCAAGACAAGAAGATGAGCAAAATACAGTTACCACTTTCAATTCTTATTCTCTTTTGACGTCTCATGAAAACTGATGTAAGCAGGTCCTAGAACATGGCAAGCCTGTTAAGTTTTGCCTTCCGTTTTAGACCTGAGCCGACTCAGAAAAGGTGGGTTGACCTGCTCATAGTCATAAGATTATGTGGGCCCATCAACAAACATATCTGACTCCACAGTCAATTTTATTGTCCTCAAAGGACAATAAAGTAAGGATTTTCAGATTAGAAAGACTGACAGACACAAAAAAGTTTCATGAGCTAGTGAGATGGCTCGGCAGGGAAAAGTGCTTGCCACACAAGCCTGATGACCGTGTTCAATCCCTGAACCCACGCTGAAGATAAGTAACTCTAAGGTTGTCCTCATGACAGCCACATAAACACGCACACACACCTCCTCGATAATAAATAAAAATCTTAAGAAGCACTGAGGGAAGGCTGCTAAACGTGGACCCGTGCATAGAGTTAGGAAATACGCTCTTCAACTACCAACAGTGCAGGTCCATTAACGTTCTGCCATAGCATCCGCTCTGGTCTAATGAGAATACTTGCACTAACTATCCAACTACCCCTGTACGCTGAAAACAACCATGCAAAAGGAACACAGGATATGTAGAAAAATGATTACAACAGTACTTTAAATGATTACATTTCTTAGTCTCCTGAAGGAGTTTACTATCTCATTTGAGAGAGACAAATGTACAGCAAACACTGGGGAACAACTGTAAGGAAACACAAGCGAACCCACAGTGCAGTACATAGATTGAACACGTGTATTAAAGTGAGAATGTAGCTGGAATTTCACTGCTATATATAATTTTCTACCTCTCTTTTCTCAGACCATAACCTATCTGGATTAAACCTTTATGAGAAAATAATCTCTACTCTCTCCTTATTAGCAAAATTGGCAATAATAAGCATGGGCCCAGGTCCTACCTTAACTGGACATTATGGTTGAACTGAATAGTAGAGTCATAACAGGAAGGTAACTCCCCACAGACTACACAACCACCTTCCAAATGAACTAGTCAAGGTGAGAGACCATGTGACACACACAGAAGGGAGAACCTGCCTATGTGGCACAGATGATAAGTTTAACAAAAGAAGCTCTGTGCTCTCTGAAAGAAAGCATTTCAGGACACAGAACAATGACAAAACAGTTTTCTCAAAATTCTACATCCACGACAACTTCAAAACTGGTAGCTGAGATGATCCAGCCTCACAGACTATCCAGCCAAGACTTCAGATAAACTCTACACTTTCCAATCACACAGAGATAATACAGCTACTTTTCCCAGGACTTGATAATTATCCCAATTTTCTCAGAGTTCCCCAAAGATTCTGTTGCCCACAAACAACACGGTGTCCACATTCCTAAGAGGTGGGGGGGGTAACTTTTGGTCACTCAGTGGGTTATGGATATTTGTCATCATTGACGGGGGGCTGTTTACAAGTTGTTATTGGTAATGGGAAGGAAAAAAGCCGAACAAAGGAAATTAGATTCAAGAATCTCTTCCTAAAGGAAAAGGGGGAAATATAATATAGAAATGATGAGAGAGAAGGATGGGTTGTTGAGTCTACTTTTGAAAAACCACTAGTCTCAAATATTTTACATTACATTGGTATGACTTTTGTACACTGATACAAATTTAAGGTTATTCTGTTACACATGTGTAAATGTTTCTACTCTTGTTTAAGGTACTGAACCTATGCAGTTCATTTAATACATTTCACACCTCACAGAAGTCTCTAAGACATGCAGGGACCCCACGTTTTTACACAAACTCCATTTAAATCATCATAATTAGAGATCATAATGCACTTTAGATGTTGTTTTTTTCAGTAATTATAACACTTCTATTCACAAAAGTAATTAAACAATTAAAGGTCCTAGTACTTTTTAACATATAGTATTGCATAAAACATTTTCCTCTATGAAGAGAGACCAAACAAAACTCTCATCTTTCTTCACAGCCAGGCTCACTCTCGCACACCATCCAAACAAGAAAATCACATTTTGTTAATTTTGCTCAGTTGCACATGTGAAATTTTAAGCTTCCTCTCCATGGAATCATTCTCTCATCCAAAGACAACTGTTGCTTTGGTTTGTATATTGTTCAAAATTTATGCAGGAAATGATCCAGCATAGGTTGGCTCTTGAAAAGTCTTCCTGAGTGACTGTCCATTTGGGCATTATCATTGACATGCCAGAATGTTTATATGTGTTCAAATCTATGGTAGCTCACTGTCTGCGGAAATATGGGGGTACATATCAAAGGATCTGCTGACCAATAGTCTCCATCAGCTTAACTAGGTAAAGGGATGTCTTGATGTCCTTCGTGTAACCAGAGACCATTTTAGTGTTGTAGGTGGTGTTTTCATTTCACTGAGGTTTGATCATGAGAGGTGGACAGCTCTTTGCACAACATCTTAATTCATCACTGAAAAAGAGACTGATCACAGAGAGTACAGAGTCACACAGAAACAGAAATATAGTGACCCCAGCATAACCTTTAAACAATTGTAAGATGGTGGTGTGTCAACTTCAGACCAACAATTACCAGTAGTGTCAGAATCACAAGGAAGCACCGCCACCTTGAGCTTCCTTCCTTACAGGTCTTTTATAACTTCACTGTCAGTAGAACTGGTAGAATCGTCTCTGGAATCATCAAAACGGTCATCTGCATCTTCGATCTCACTAGGAGTATCTGATAAATTATTGTCAAATACTTCCAGAAGTATATCGGTTTCATTGGTTTCCTTCCTTTTTCTGAGTGAGGACATTTATAAAAGCATCAGGAACTTGAAGACAAAGACTATCCAAATGACCAAAATACAATGTAACTGCAATGTTTTATGGGTTCGCACAATTATATAGATTTTTGTGGATTAACCTGCACAGTTCCACCAATGAATTGCTTCATTCAATGGAGGCAAGACAGTGTGCTGACATCTAAGGTTCATAGCAAATGGGGCATGAAACATGAGGAAACTTGTGAGCAATATGAAATGTGTTTAAAACGTAAAGTTATAGTCCTTAAAAGCTATTATTATAAACCATTTAGGATAATTAAGAACAAACTTGTAGACATGTTAGGTATGTTTTCAAGGTCATAAAGAAATATATTTTAAGGCTTTTCATGACAGTAGGACACATCTGCTCCAAGCAGCATCAATTTATTTCAGATATTCTAGGCCTGTAAATTGAAGATGGATGACCCCAACGTTAGAGAGAAAACTTGGGGTGACTACTCAGGCAGCCAGATGTCTCTCTGTTGTTTCTATAATTTTGGAAGTTATTTGCTCTACACTTTTGTTACTCAGGCAATATTAAATCCTTCTTGAGTTTCTGATGTAGTTGAAATTGTGATGTGGGATTCCCTTCCGTATGCTGTGAATACGGTTAATTACCATTGGTTAATAAAGAAGCTGGTTTGATCAACAACCATGCAGAATAGAGTCAGGCAGAAAATCCAAGCAGAGCCATGGGGAGAAAGAAGGCAGAGTCTGGGAGATACCAGCAGCCACGAGAGGCATAAGATGCCAAAGCATTACCAGTAAACCATGGAGCACGTGGTGATACACAGACTATGAGAAATGGGTTAATTTACAAGTAGAGCTAGCCAGTAAGAAGCCTGAGCCTTTGGCCAAACAGTCTGTAATTAATAATAAGCCTCAAAGTGGTTATTTGGGAATCGGCAGGCAAGAGAGAAACCTCTAGTTACAAAGATGAGATAGTTACAGTTTCCCTTGTTACCAAATTAAAAAAAAATAAACTCACAAAAGAAAGACAAAGTATATAAGGTTGAAAAACATAACGACTTAAATTGTTTAAGAAAATGTTTTAAGGCTTAAAGATAGTTTTAGGATCATAATACAAGTTATAATAGAAAATGGTTTAGGATAAACCTTTAAATTCATCAAGGTAAGATAGATAATAGAGTATTTTCTCTTCCTATGCTAAATATAAATGGACTAGACACTGTGAATGTCTTACCTGATAAATGCTATTATTGTATATTTTATTATATTAAAGTTAAAACCTGTTCTTTTTAATTAGCCAAAAAGGGGGAGATGCTGTGGAATATTTGTTTACATTGTAAAGATGTGTCTTTGCCAAGGTGTCTTCTGATTGGTTTAATAAAGAGCTGAATGGTCAATAGCTAGGCAGGAGGTACAAGTAGGACTTCTGGGCAGAGAAAGAGAAATCAAGGTGTGTAAGAGACACTGGGAAACTTAGAACAAGTTTGAAGTACAGAAAGAAAGGTAAAAAGCCATGTGGTAGAATGTAGATTAAAGAATACGGGCTAATTTAAGACATAAAAGCTAGTCAGGAACAAGCCTAAGCTATAGGCTGAGCTTCATAAATAATATGTCTCAGAATCATTATCTGGGAGCTGAGTGGCAGGACAGAGAAAGACTTGCTACACTCAGAACCTCTGAAAGAGCAAACCAGAGCTCTTAGCCACTGAACCATCTCTCCAGCTCCAGATGTCTAAAAAAAGAAACCCTGTGAGATTTAGGCAGTACAGGTTCATCAGGGTCCGAGGGTAACAGGAATAATGGTAGTGGTACAATGAAATCTGGAAGCTTGGTTCAGTGGCATGGAGGCCAAGAACATAGCAATCCTCAAGTACAGCCACTCTGAGCTAAGCAGAGGCCAGCTGGGTAACAACCTACCAGACTGGAACCATCATCTACATTCCAACAAAGGGCTGGGGAGGACAGGTGTCACAGGACCAGCTAACGCAGAGCAGAACAAGTTCTACCCATTTTAGTTTTTTAACAGACAAAAGTCTACCATTCACACACTAATGTTCTCTAATGGACAGGTCTTCATAGCCAAGACACCTCTCTTTAAAAATAAATAAATAAATAAATAAATATCTCTTTATAAATAAATAAATAAGTGATAAGACACAAAACAAAACAAAAAAACTGGGGGGGAGTCAAAATAAAACAGCAGAAACAGTAACCAAAAGACTCAAAATAAGAGTCTACACTAGAAGCTGATATGCAGGGCTGGAAAGACAGGCCAGAGCACACACCACTCATCATTCCACAGCTCAGTATCTTGACAGCTCTCTCTACTGTATCTGTGGAGTCCACGGGGAGCTCAGTGGCAGGTGCTCATTTTAGACCTAACAAACGGCACAGCATTTGCATAGGCCCTGCACACACTTCCTGTATGCATGAACGCATCTGTAGATTACTTTAGTGGTCAATGCAGTGGAACAGTGTGTCCTCTGTTGGAGACCAGTGCAGTGCAATTACTACACCACTCCTGCAGATACTTTCAATCTCAGATGGGCAAAATCCACATCTCACAGATACAGAGGGCCAAATGAAATTCACCACCTTAGCCTGCTAAATTACCTACCTTTAGAAAACCTCTCTGACCTCTTTGTATTTCCACTACTAACTACCTTTTGTTCCGAGTTCCATCACCTCTCAGATGAACAATTCTAAAAAGGCCCTTCCGTCATAAATATATCCCATTCTTGTCCTCTGAAAAAAATTTCCACACTAAAACTAGTTGGCCTTTCTTAAGCTAAATGGAACCTCAAGGATCTATGCTACACATTCATTAAAGTCAATAAAGGCCTTGGGCTTCTTGGGAAAGTGTATTTTCCTTCAATAAGACCATGGCTTACTAAGCCCTACAGAAAAGATCTATCATTAGATCTCTGTTCACGGGGTGAGCAGATGACTCCATTTTGAAAGTACTTGCCAAGCAAGCATAGTGACTTGAGTTCAATCCTTAGCACTAAGAACAGCNGGCAAGAAATGACAATGTGTGCCAGGTCCCAAGACCTTGTCTCAAAAAACAAGATGGGGCTCCTGAGGTTCTGAGGAGGAAGGACACCCACCACCACCACCACCATCTTCTTCAAAGATCTTCCCGATCCCAGACTGGCAGTCTCCTATCAGCAAGACTTTCCCTAACAGCACTTGGCAGAATTGCAATTTTATGAGCTAGTTTGTTCTTGCCTATGAAAACTACAAGAGAACAGGATTAAGTTCTGTGCACAACATAAAATACCTGCAGAATAGGTAAAACAGTAGTTTGTTAAGTGTGCAAATATCGAGAGTCAATTAACCAATATTATCCACAATGTCTCCAATTCTGCATTTTACTAATCTTGATCAGTATCAACATATAAATCAGTTTTGGTCTTTTTCTGTGGAAAAGACGAGTATGAGCAGGTCTCTTGTATGAATTTTAATTGGCATTAGTTAATAAAAATTCAGTCAGATATAGGGGTTAATGCTGAATATCAAAGAAGCAGAGCAGCTAGCTGCTAGAGTTCTTTTATCTCTACCAATGCTCAGACAGGAGCAATTCTGTCCTCAAGACTGCATCTTCAGACTTCATCTGTCTCCACCAAACCTCAGACTGCACTGAGCTCCTATCTCCTCCCACCTTACATTCCTCTCTCTGCCCAGGCATATCACTCCTGTCTCCACCTCCCTAGTTCTGGGATCACCTTTGTGTGAGCTCAGTTTCTCTTTTGGATAGATTCAATCTTGTGTAGCCCAAGGCAGTTTTAAACTAACAGAGATCCCTCTGTCTCTTTAATCCCCAGTCCTGGGATTAAAGGTGGGTGCCACCACTCCCTGGCCTCTAGTGGCTTAGCTCTGCGCTCTGATCTTCAGGCAAGCTTTATTTGTTAAAACACAAACACATCATTACAGTCTCTGGAAGGCAGAGGTGGAGTGTCTGGAAGTTGTAAAGCTACTGCCTGACACAGGAGCTGGGAACTTGGGGCTGCAAGCTCTTAACTGAGCTGAGCATCTTTCCAGCTCCCTCAATATTTGGTCAATTTCTTTCTACTGTACTATGAAAGCAAGGCTGAGACAGCACATATTTAAATAAAAATCTAGTTTCACAATACCTATCTCACTTATCTCATGAAATTGTAGGCAGGAGCTGGCTATACTGGAATTATAGCAGTGAATAATTGAATGCTAATTTGAAAAATGTTCTGAAGCCTTAATTTCATCTAATCTACTATTATCAGCAATGCAATTGTCTAATGCTCAAGGGAATATTAACTGTAAAGAGTTATAGTCGGTAACCCCTTAAACTGTACGAACTGTAGAACTGAGTGGATGTTAAATCACACGTAAAAGAAAATAAAGACCCATCATGCCTATGGGCAGCTCCCAGAATACACTGATCCATAGAAGTCAGAGAAAGGACAGTGACACAAAACTTTAGGCCAAGGTCTGACTAGAATTTAAACATCCAAACACTCAGTATGAAATCACTGACACCAAAAGTTCTATCTGCTGCTCATTCAACTAACACAACAGCCAG
>LOJH01021117.1:0-16180 GCA_001685095.1 Ellobius talpinus | reverse complement strand
GAGAGAGAGGGAGAGATGGGGTGGGGAACAGGGTCTGGAGTGATGGTTCAGCTGGTAGTTATTTTCTATGCAGCCCAAACACAATACCAAGGATCCACATGGGGCAAAGTCCTCTGGACCTCCACTCGAGTGTGCTGTGGAATGCACATGTCATCCCCACCACCGCAAAATAAATATAAAAAATGTAAGAAAATAGAAGTTTTTAAATGGGTAGAAACTAAATAAATATGAAAAAATCAGAATTTAATCTTTCTCCAACCCACCTATTAACATAAACTTGAAATGGGATAAAGAACTAAATATGGAAAATGATACTATAAAGATAATAGAATAAAACAAGCCAGCTGAGGGAGGGCTATCAGCCTGGGCTATATATAGCAAGGATCCTGTCTCAAGGAACTAAAAACAATCTAACAGACAAAAAAGATTTAGATAGCATTTTATAAAAATCACTTTCAAATTCCAGTTTAGCAAGGAGATCAGAAATTCTATAGGAAAGATTGAAAATGTGACTAGAAATGTTTTTGTACATGAAAAATATCACATGCAATAGGCCTGTAGTAAATTGGGAGAATTCAACAATATTGAACACAGGGTGATGTGGGATTTTCTTCTGTATATGTGTTGCTTTTAATGAATTTTAACCATTGCTTAGTTAATGAATAAAGTTGTTTTAGCCAGTGGCTTAGCAGAATAAAGCCAGGTGGGAAAGCCAGAGAGAGAGAGAGTAGGCAGTAAAAAGGACACAGACTCTGGAACCTTACTGGTAGGCCACAGCCTCGTGGTGATACACTGATTAATAGAAATGGGCTAATTTATGATATAAGAGCTAGCTAAGAATATGCCTAAGCTATTAGCCAAGCAGCATTGTAATTAACATAGTTTCTGTGTGATCATCTGTGTCTGGGTGGCCAGGAACAAAAGAGCAATCTCCGGTTACAACAGGGTTCAAAACAGCACAAATCAATAGGAAAAAGACATTAGGAGCCAGGTGGTGCTGACACACGCCTTTAATCCCAACAATTGGGAGGCAGAGACAGGCGAATCTCTGTGAGTTTGAGGCCAGCCTGGTCTACAAGAGTTAGTTCCAGGACAGACTCCAAAGCTACAGAGAAACCCTGCCTCAAAAAACAAACAAAACAAAACAAAACAAAAAGACATTAGGAGAGAGCATACAGCACGGACGTGTGGCCTAACAACAATACGTATAAATGACCAGAAAGTATATGAACCATTTGTAACTGTATTAGTAAGTTTTTAAAATGGCCAGAGTCCTGAGATATGCATTTATATCTGCCAAGCTGCCAGAGCTCAAAAAGATAATGCAAGAAGGACATTAGGGGAGGGAAGAATTTGAATAAGAGACACACCACCTGCTGGCACTTTGTCACTGTTGTGCGGTCAAAGCCCTAGAACCTTCCATCTGCTGGTACCAGAACTCTCATTTCTAAAACTGGTTCCTACAGAGGTGACCAGGCATTCGGAAAGCAAGGAGCTTCCATCACCATGGCACCGGGCGTGGAAAATGGGAACTGCCCAGACATGTAGTCACAACTGCAGTCACCTCTCCTCCAGCTCTCCCAAGGTCACTTCAGTCCTCCAGTCAGTCCTAACCCAGTATTTCTCTGCCCTGAGTCTCATAGTGCCGCCCCCTAGTGTGGCAGTGGCAGAAAAGCTCTTAGGCTTTCTAGTCTCCTAAAACCAGAAGAGGGTGGCTGTTAGGATTTCATCTGTGCTTCGTTCTCTGGTGTGTAGAAGGAATAGAAAACAGTTCCTGTTTCTACGAGGAGATACTTTGGTTTCTATTTTTTAAATAATGTCTCATGAAATTGCCCAGGCTGGCTTCAAACTTGCTGTCCTTCAACTTCCCCCGTGTGGAAATTGCTCTGCTTTGGTTTCTAATACCTGGCTTCTTCTAGGATGATAGCAAGGGGGCAAAGGGAAAGGGGGGGAAAGAGTCATTGTTTGTTGAAAGGTTAAAAAAGTTCTGGAGATGATGGTGTTAGAGTAAGGTAATCACTGAATCATACATCACAAAGTGGGGTGTGTGTGTGTGCATGTGTGTGTGTTTATATGGCCCAGGCTGGTTTGTGTGTGTGTGTGCATGTATGTGTGCATGTGCGTGTGTGTGCGCGCGCATGTGTGTGCACACGTGTGTGCATGTTGCCAGACTGGTTTGGATCTCCTGAACTCAAGGTATCCTCCTGCTTCATCCTCCCAAGACTATAGGACTGTGCCACCATGTGCAAAGGGCATGCATGGGACAGCAGGATGCTCCTTTAGTGTGTATAATATCTGGTATTTTCCTGAGATTGCCCAAGAGCAAAAATTGCCTTTCTGTTTTCTTTTTCTTCTTTTGAATTTTCTCTGGGGACTTTAGGTCTTTCCCCACTGTGCTAAAAGTGTTTTTCAAATGACTGTGGCTACCAAAGGTCCCTTTGGCATTTAAGGTTATATATGTAATTTGCAGAGCTGAGAGCAAACACAAGAGGAAGCAGAGTCGTGGGGGACCCTCCAGCCTTCAGCGAGCCTGTACTTTTTGAGAGCATCACACCAGCGGCTCCCCCTCTCACTAGGCAGGAAATGTGTTCTCTATAGAGCACACTGAATTTCTCCCTTAGAGTAGGACCCTCTGCAGCCATGACCTGAAGGAAGGGACATGAGCTCTCCGCATCCAGATCTTCATTTTCTCTGCCTCTGTGATACCTGACCCGGGGCCCAGAAACTCCCTGGCAGTCACCTGGCAACGGGCTCCTCTGTGCCTTTTCTGGGTATCTGTTCCCATGTTCTGCTCCTAAGGTCTTTATTTCCTTCCCGTTTTTCATAGCTACTTTGAAACCATTTATTTGTGAACGATCCCCTTCTGCACTCTGTTGCTAAGCTTCAATTTTAAAAGAAAAACCACTGATCTTTTACTTGACTTGGATCCTGCTTGCTATGTGTCCTTGGTGCTTGTCCAGAAGTCACAGGGCTGGGATTGGCACCAGATAAAAGTGAAATTGTAGTACTTTACACCAGGTAAGGTTTCTGTACCCTGCACTGGGGAAGTTGCCAGTGCTTTTTCCTCCACTGCCTCGGATCCCAACAATTGCTACCCCATTGGACCCACTTTCCTGCCCAGGACCACCTTGGTCCTGCCACCTCCAGATGCCTTTCTACACACACTGCCACATCCAGGGGCCTTCCAGATACACAGATGCTCAGTGCTTCCCTGACCTTTAGAGCAAGTTGGGTCAGTGTTGCTGCCCTTAGCGTGACATTAGAAGCCTTTGGAGAACTGGCCTCTGCCTACGTCTCTTTGTAGTTTCTCGGTGAGCCATGCTTTCTTAGCAACCTCCCAGCTCGGCCCATGCTGGCCACTGTATGGAGTGCCCTTTTGCTCCTTTTATTGCTGGATAGTCCAAAGCATGTGTTAAGGGAAGGAACCCTTATACTCCAGCCTCATTGTTTCCTTGAGTGTAGAGGGACATCCATTAATGAAACACTCCTAGATTCCCATCTTACTACACACCACTTTCTAGGTCTTCAGCTGCACTTCTCAAGAAAGCTCTTCGTGACTTCCCAAGTTGGGGTTAGTCTTCCATAGTTAATATATGCATATTTCCTCTTTTCTAAAAATGTATTACATTTATTTTTTTCTGTGTGTACATGTATGTATATATACACATGTGCATGCCATAGCAAGTAAAGGTATGAGGACAATGTGCAGAAGTTTGTTCTTTTCTTCTACCCTGTAGAAACTAAACTCAGGTCATCGATCTTAAAAGCAAATGCCTTTAGCCACTGGCGATCTCACCGCTCAGATGTCATCTTTTCTATAAATCTATAACACTGGCATAGGAAAGGTGGGGAGAAACTGCGAGTCTTTCTCCATCTTGGCCAGACTGTAAAAGAGAAGTTTCTTTTACAAATCTTGTTTCCTAATTTCTTTCCAAACACAGGGGATCTTAAGGCAACAGAGTACCCAGTTTCACTAATGTGCTTTCTAAGGCCACATTGTAACTAATTTTGAAGAAGTATATACTACCTGTTGAGTTTTTGTGTCGATTTTAAAAAATCCACTATCGTCTGAAAGAATGATTTACCCATGACTCCTTGCCCGTGTGTCATTGACTGCATCCCAGTTTTGTGGGGTTTGTAAAATACGGCTAAATGTGGAGGGCCAACAGGTGGCGGGGAGGTACAGCCCGCACTCCGGAACCGGCAGATAAATCGAGGTGTCTGGAGCACCCAGAGTTCCAAATGCTTAATACTTATCAGCAGCGGAAGCAGCGGACACAAAGATGCACTTAGCTGCGCTGCTCCAGGGAGAAAATGGGGGTAATTGAAATTAACTTGGCTCCTGCTGATTTTCCCTCCTCTGCTAATCACCAGGAAATCTGCTGCTGGCTGAACAGGAGGGCCTGAGGGCCAATGCCCTGGGGAGTCCAGGGCTCAATTAAGCTCTGGAAAATTGGATTTCTGGCCCTGAGGCCAGGGGGATGGGGTTGGCGTTGAGGCATGAGCTGCCAAAAGGTATTAGGCCAAGAGCTGGCCAGATGGGTTCGGCAACTAATTCAATCTGGCTTCCCAGAAACAAGACTTGGAAGGCTGGAGCTGTGAGCCTGAAGAACTGTGTGACTCTGGCTCCTAGGCTACAGCCCTGTGCTGCCCTGGGCCCTCCTTGTGGCCCAACTCAAGGAACTCTGTGCCTGGCACCTGGTCTCTGTCAGCAGTGTGTTAACAATCCTGCCAACCAATGGTGAATAGCAGTTAGGACTAGGAAAGTCTCAGTCTTCAGGTGGGTGTTAGCTTGCTATAGTATAGGAGTGGCTGTGGGTGATCCTTCAGCACAGGTATTCGTGTTTCTGAGAACTGTCATAGTCTATTAAGAAAGCAAAAGAATAGTCGGGAAATGGGATGGGAGAGGCTGACAAAAAAGAAGATGGGCAGTGTTCAACAGAGACCCTCAGGATGGTGACAGAGGAACGTGCAGAGAAAGAAGCAGCAGAGAGGGACATCTACACAAAACAGGACAGAAAGGATACAGGCAGCTTAGAAAGAGAAGAGAGAGGAGGGAGGGAGAGTCCAAAGTAAGGGAGGCAGGCAGGAAGGCAGAGAAACCTGGAAGTGAAAGCAACCAAGGGAGCCTGGAGCAGGGCTTGAACTGGTAAATGGGACTTCTGGAGGAGAGGCAGGTGAGGTTCTGGATGGTGGGAGAATTCAGCCACGGCTGGGAGCAAAAGAGTCATTGCTGGGGTGGCTGTAGGGATGGCCATTGTAGGCAGATGCTTCCTTGTCCCAACTACCTGCTCCCAAATAACCAACACAGAGGCTTAATATTAATTACAAATGCTTGGCTGGTAGCTCAGGCTTGTTCGTAGCTAACTCTTATACTTTAATTAACCTCTATCTCTTATCTATGCTTCACCATGTGGTTCATGGCTTGTTACCTCATTTTCTACGTGTCCTGCTTCCTCGGAGGCTGATTGGCATCTCCTCTGGCTCCACCTTCTTCTTCCCAGAGTACTGTGTCTGGCTGTCCCACCTATATTTCCTGCCTGGCTACTGGTCTGTCACCTTTTTAGTAACCAAGGTGCATGATACATATTCACAGTGTACAGAAGGATTATTCCACAGTACTTCCCCTGTCTTATCTAACTAAAAAAGAAGTGCTTTTTAACATAGTAAAACTATACACATAGCAGAACAGTTATCAGTTATTAAGAATTACAGTTACATATCCAGTCCATTTGGATTTGACAAAATTAGAAAAAATACTCTACCATCTATCTTATTTTTGTGAATCCAAAGTTTTGTATCTAATTTACCTTTTATCATAACTAAGGGAAACCATAACTGTCTAGTCTTCAACTCCATCAGAGACCCCAGAAGGATGAAATGTTACCTAATGACAGGAACACCTCACTCTTTGGACAGTTGCCCAGAGTTCCTCTGTAATGTTGGGGCATCTGACTCTGGCCTATAGGCCTATCATATCTGACAGACCTTTTTTTCAGAAGCAGGAATTTCTGAAGGATTGTTCTACCTTGTCTTGGCAAAGTTTGGCAGTTGCCTTTATTGCATCCTGCTGGTCTAGTTTGGACAGTATCTGTCAGCAATTGAGGCAAGGGCAGTTTCTTTGCCCACATGACTAGCTTTTGCTATAAAGAAAGCAAACTCCATATAGAGTTTCTTCAAAGCCCATCACCTTCTCTAGTAGATTGGTGCTTCCAGAAGCAGATGTGTATCATTGTCATTAAAAGTCTTAGGTTATTAAGCATATTAAAATGTCATATTCTGTAGGTCTTTGAAGTGTTTGAAGATCATCTATCTATCTAAATATATCTGTGTGTAACCTTAAAAACAAACCTAACATGACCATAAGTTTGACTATTATAGATGACTATTAATTTGTATTCCTTAAATATACATTACATTTTAAATGAGCTACATGATCCTCAAACAAGAATAGAATTATAAATACAGCCTAATAATAATAACTTTAAATTTGTATCAATATACAAAATCTATACCAATGTAAAATATTTAACATTAATAATTGTTTTCTGGATTAAAGTAGATTCAATAATCTACTCTTTTATTCTATCATTTCTATATATGCCCCCTTTTCTTTTAAGAATAAGATCCCTGAATCTAATCTTTGTTTAGCCTTTTTCCTGACCATTACTAATAACAAATTATAACCAACCCCCCCTTAAATGTTTCCTGTAAAAACAAAAGCATAACCTTCCCCCAAAGAAATATATCTTTTGACTTTAATTTTGAAGTCAAGATGTTTTTTTAAAAACATGTAGGTTGGTTTAATCTAATAGTCCTCACAATCCAGTATGTTCTAGCAGCCAAAAAATTTAAAGACAACACAATAACATAAGTTTCCAGACTCTGTGTATGTTCCATCTTTACATGGCTTATTATACTTTTTAATTACTCTCCCTCAGTTCCCTGAGAGGCTAGTCTTATGGTAGAGATACATTTACTGCCAGCTCTGGGAACCATGTTTACCTGGGAAGCTTCTGGGTCCATTCTGCCACTGAGTAGTGTGCCACCACTGCTCATAAACACCATGTAAGTGTTTGGTAGTAGGGCCTCTTAAAAGAGCTGCGCATTTTTGCCATTAGCCCCTGAGCCAGGAAGCTATCTCTTAAAGGAGCTGTGCCTCTGCTCTTTGCCAGCAAACAGAGCTCACCCAAGAAAATGCAGCTACCAAGAATCCATTCTGTGTGTCCAGAATTCTTTTTAAAGCATTATCGGGTTTTATGTGGAAATGTCAGCTCCGTGTTAGAACGCCATATATAGGCAGATGTTTCCTTGTCCTGATTGTTTGCTCCCAAATAACCAACATGGAGGCTTAATATTAATTACAAATGCTTGGCCCACAGCTCAGGCTTGTTCCTAGCTAACTCTTACACTTAAATTAGCTCATATTTCATATCTGTGCTTCACCACGTGGCTCATGGCTTGTTAACTCATTTTCTACACGTCCTGCTTTCTCAGTGGTTGGCTGGCGTCTCTTCTGACTCTGCCTTCTTCTTCCCAGTGTGTCTGGCTGTCCCACCTATATTTTCTGCCTGGCTACTGGCCTGTCAGCTTTTTATTAACCAATAAGAATAATGCATATTCACAGTGTACGGAAGGATTATTCCACTGCAGATCATGGCACAAGGAGACAACACAGCCATTACTTTGTTTAAATGGAAATTTTATGACCTCTCTGTGACCTGAGCCTCCTACCTCTGCCCCTGGGGTGCTGAGCATTGACCCCAAGCTTCATGCACAGTAGGCAAATGTTCTTCCTGACTGAAGGATTCTTTTAAGACTTTTCCTGCCTCAATCAAGACTAATAAAGGTTTTAAACAGCCACATTCCCTTATTCTTGGGTTCTTACTCTTATTCTGTCTTCCTGCCTCTCTCACTTGCTTTATTCCCTGGGCACAGAACCTTAGATTTTGATGTAGGTGGCACAGTTTGACTCTCTAAGCCAGCCCAGTTCTGGGTCTATCAGAGTTATGATGGACAGGTGCTTTCAAGCCTGCATATTATCCCCATAGTTCTGATTGGCATGCAGAGCCAAAGTTAGTCCTTTATCACTTTCAGCTAGTCCTTCCTCCCAGAGGAAGTGGGGAAACCTGTGGCTAACTGAGGTGCCTATTTAACATATCAAAGTGAACCTGGCTGCCAGGTTCTCTCTCCCAGCCTCCCTCAGTCCCTACAGGGTGTGGCTGGTATACTCCATCTCATACCCAGCCCAGGGGCTGGGCTGCCCTTCACCCAACTGCCCTTCCCTGTATAATCCAGTCATTTGGTTTGCTGGTCTATTGTTTACTCTTTACCCTCCTGGCCTTTTGGTCTCCTGTCTCTGGCTCTGCTCCTTTTATCTAAATAGACTTTCTCCTCCACCACACCTAGGAACAGTCATGTCCTTCCTTTTTTATTTATTTCTTCATTCAGGAACCATATGCAGGGAGTCTCTTGGTTCTTCTGTGTCCTACTCTGTCACCTAAAACTTCTCTCATGATTCTTTCAGGTCTCCCTTCCCTGAGAGTAGACTCACAGAGCCTAGAGGGACTAAGCACAATGCAGGGCTCTCTGGTAGGCAGTTTGTCCAACCCTACTCCTTCCAGCAACTTGCTTACATGTTCCCACCCTATCCCAATCCATTGCTACCCCAGGTGACCTTCTGCCCCACAGCAACCAGTCCTCTCAGGCACATTGGAGCTTCCGGGGACAGGGGTGTTGCAGGCCTAAACTCTCCTGACACACAGCTCCATAGCCCAGTTAGTGGGCCTCAGTCTGGACTACCATCCCCTGGGGAGTGTTTTAAAGATTTGAGTGTCTATGAGTGTATGTGCTCTGTGTGTATGTGTGTAGCTCAGAGGACAGCCTTGGGCATCAGTCAGTCCTTGCTTTCCACCTTGTGTGAGACAGGGTCTCTGCTGTTTTTCTACTGTGTCTATCACTCTAGCTGGTTCATAAGCTTTTGGGGAGTCTCCTGACTGCCTCTCATTTCCCTCTCAATCCCACAGGGACGCTGGGATTATAGACACTCAAGTTACATGTCTGTTCTTTTGGGTTTTTTGTTTTGTTTGTTTTGTTTTTTTCTAGACAGGGTTTCTCTGTGTAGCTTTGGGGTCTGTGCTGGAACTCACTCTGTAGACCAGGCTGGCCTCGAACTCACAGAGATCCTCCTGCCTCTGCCTCCCGAGTGCTGGGATTAAAGGCGAACTCACAGAGATCCTCCTGCCTCTGCCTCCCGAGTGCTGGGATTAAAGGCGTGTGCCACCACTGCCCGGTTTACATGTCTGGTTTTTATGGGAGTTCTAGTGATTTGAACTTGGTTTTTATTGCTTGTATAACCAGTGATTTTATCCACTGAGCCATCACCCCAGACCCTTCTGGGGAGTTTTAAAGGCTGCCAGCACCAGAATCCCACCCCCAGATACCCTGCTATAGTTGGTGTGAGGTGTGGTCTGGGATTCAGGAATTTTTTAAAGCTCCCAGAAGATCCTAATGTACACTCAGGATTAAGAAACCAACGTTACGCTTTGATTGTGTGACACAGAGAAATAGACCCGGAGCTGAACTGGAAGCTTCCTGCAATCTTTCATACTGTCAGAAAACGCCATGCTTGGAAGTAAAATCATCAATGATCTTCCCAAGCTGTGGCCCTAAGAGCAACAATACCAACCTTTGAGGCAAGATGTGCCCACTGGTGCTACAATGGCATGACTATTATGGGCATAACCAACTGCTTTCTGATGAAATTAGAGGCCCACTCCACAGAAGAACTTCTTTCCCAGGGCTATAATCTTGCCCATGACTGGGAAAGGCCCATGTCCCAAGGGAAAACTGTTGCTTTATTAAATGGACATGGTGTCAAACTGCCTTCTCAATGAATCTTTATGCTTATGCCCACATGTTAGTGCTGCCTTTGGTCTTAGTTGGAGAAACTTCTGTTTGCAGTAGGCAACTGAGAATAAGTGACTGTTGAGTGCTGGGCCCTATTCTGACATCTCTATCACCCCTCCCCCAAGGAATAGGGAGCATTGTAGAAGAGAGGACAGAAAGAATGCATGAGTTGGAGGGTGGGAGGAATGCTGGAAATCACTGTTTTCTGGACATGACATGGACGTGGCTGTTATACCCATGAACTCATAACAACAGTGACTGCCTGTGCAAGACCAACAGAAGACTGGACCCAGCCGGGCATTGGTGGTGCAGACCTTTAATCCCAGCACTCGGGAGGCAGAAGCAGGTGGATAACTGTGAGTTCGAAGCCAGCCTGGTCTACAAGAACTAGTTCCAGGACAGGCTCCAAAGTTATAGAAAAATACTGTCTCGAGAAAAACAAAAACAAAAATAAAAAAAGCAAAAACAAACAAACAAAAACAAAAAAACAAAACAAAAAACCAGAAGACTGGACCCATCAGCTTTCCATCGTTGGGTGAGAAGGAGCTCCAGAATGCCTTATTCTTCCCTGAGGAGACCTGAGCAGTTAATGGCTGCAGAAGAAGGGGAAGTCATTCTTCAGGGGTGTACCCACTGGTAAGTTGTTAATTAAACCTCATCTGTGCTCATGCAAGCTCCCCTAATTAAATGCAGTGGGCCACTCGGTGGGGTGACAAGAAAATGACAAGGAGAGGGCTGGAGAGAGGGCTCAGGGGTTGAGAGCACTTGCTGCTCTTGCAGAGGACCCAGGTTTGCTTCCCCATGCCCACATGGTGGCTCACAACCATGTGTAACTCCAAATCCAGGAATCTGACACCCTCTCTTGACTTCTGCAGGCATGGCATGTTACACATACATTTGTAACAGAACACACATGTAAAATAAAGTACATAAATCTAAAACATTTTTTTATAAAAGAAAAAAAGAAAAGAAAAACCATGAAAGTACATGGAGGACTTATTGGAAAGAGGAGATTTGGCAGGAGGGGGAAGAGCATCCTGAGGGGGATTTGAGCCAAGTATATATAGCATGAGGTTGTGAAGAAATGCATACGTTTAAGGAAGAACTGGTATTCCTGAGCCATGGCTTCCTGAGACAGGGAGGGACCACGGATGCTTATTGACAGAGGCCCTAAGTGCTAGCTTCAGCTGGGGTAAGACAGAGAGGAGGGCAGGGTGATGGTTGGTACCCTCTACACCTCCACGTGCTTTACCTCACTGGCCCAGGGGTGACTGCTCTGTCCCTCTCAGAGAGGCTCTTCAGGGTTCCCACTATGCTCCTGCTGGTACATTTGCTCCCAGGGAGGCAGAGGGGTTGGTTCTGCCCTGAATTGCCCCCAAGTTAATGCTCTAAGAGCTCAGGCCTGAGTACCTCCTGGTACTGAGGTAGGAATCCCTGTCACTACAAAGGCCTCGGAAAGTTCCTTCCTGTCTCTGAGTCTCACTCGCTTCCCGCGTTTGTAAATCTCTCACTTTCAGAGAGAAATACCCCGTGGTCAGTTCCCAGAAGCTAGGCCTGGGCAAAACTAATTAGAGCCTCTAGAGGGCAGTTGGTTACTCAACTTCACCCTCCCAGCATTGCCCAGGCAGGCAAGGTCCAGACCTCCAGAACTAATGGCTAATGCAACTAAAGAGGTCAGACCTCTTCCCAGATGGACTTGCAGAGTTCCAAAAAGTGTTTCTACAGACTATTGTAAAAGCTTCCCCGTGGTCAGCTGAGGGTGTCATTAGCAAGCAGGTCACTGGGCCTGGTCCCTGGAGGATTTGGTGTCCAGGGGGCACAAGTGTAGTCAGTGGCAGTGCAGTGGTGCTGTAGAGCCATCTGAGAAACAAGGAGGGGCCCGTCTCCAAAGGCCGTTCACCCCAATCTCCTCATTTGACCACAGATGGCGACAGCAAACTCTAAACAGATCAAGAGTTTACTACATCTGCTAGCCCCACCACGCAGCCAGGAAAACAGGTTCAAAGAAGGGAGACAAGTTATGACCACCCACCAGTAGCCAGGAAACTGCCAGGAGATGCAGCTGTGCCCTGTGCGAGGCAGAAACAGACAGCTCAGTGTGCCAGTGTGGTCCATGCACGCTAGGTGGAGAAACCAAGAGAAGTTAGACCTGTCGCCTTCCTTGAGAGCTCCGGACAACCCTAGGGGCACCAGTCTCTGGTCTGATAGTAGAGCTTTAGGGGAGGAAGGAGTAGGAAGGGGGAAGGCACAGCTGATTGATCTCAGGAATCGGCCTCCATGAGTAGGCAAGCTCTCTCTGTTGTGGTGACTTTCCCATCTGACTCTTGACATTGTCCCGTGTGCTAGTCACACCTTGCATCACAAATCTAACATCCACTAGAGAACTCTGTTTCTAGGGGTGGGCAGAGCCTTCTGCCAGCCCCGTGCCTACTCCTGTTCCCAGTATGCACGGCCTGTCCCCAGGACTGTCTGCAGCTATTAGACCCACCAGACACGTCACAGAGGACAAAATGCAGTTCTAGGTGTGGTGCAAAGTGTAGTAGGGGAGTGGAAAAGAAACATCATCTCTGCTTCTAAAAGCAATAATAATAATATTATTAATAATGATTATAATGAGGAGGAGGAGAAGAAAAGAAGAGGAAGAAGAAGAGGAGGAGGAGGAAGAGGAGGAGGAAGAAATACCATCTTAAGACTAAACAGGTGGC
This sequence comes from Ellobius talpinus, assembly GCA_001685095.1. Classification (NCBI taxonomy): domain Eukaryota; kingdom Metazoa; phylum Chordata; class Mammalia; order Rodentia; family Cricetidae; genus Ellobius; species Ellobius talpinus. The sequence goes on along the minus strand of LOJH01021117.1, from coordinate 3,566 downwards.
AAATTGCCTGGTGTTAAAACCTTTAGAGAAGGCAGGTAAATGTTTATAAAGCTTCCTGGCCCTGTATTCTTCTAACTAAGAGGGCTAAGAAGAACAAGGCTTGTGTGTGGTGGGGGAGGCAGGTTGGAGGAGTGTTTTCACAGATATGAGAGAGGCAGGAAAAGATAGGGGTGTAGCTGAGGAGTGTAGGTGAACTTCAGAGGCCCACTCCCCAGAACTGACAATGGCTTTGCATTCAGTAGCCCCCAGCTTATATTGTTATCATAGAAGAGCAGCTTCATCTGGGCTCCCTCCCCTGTCTCAGAAACTCTGAGGCATTTTTCTCTGTTTCTTAGCACATTACCCCTGAATGGATCCTTTAGTGCTTGTCCTGAGTACTGGTGGGGTTCTTTCCTTAGACCTGGAGCTCCAGGGTAGATCTGGTGAGGCCAGGAAGGAGGGAAAGGAGAAGAAAAAAACAAATTGACCTTTCCTCTCACTTGGGGTTGCCAGGGGTGTAAGATGTGGGGGGGTTGGGGTGTGGGTGTGTCTTAATTGGGCAGGGTTGGTTTGTTGTCTTAATTGGGCTGGTTGGTTTTTGAAGTGGGATCTCACTGTGTGAGGACTTTATTGTGTAGCCAAGACTGACTTCAAGCTCGCGATCAATCCTCCTGCCTTAGCCTCTCAAGTGCTGGGATGATGCACCACTATGCTCAGCTCAAGAAAGTTCTTTTTAATTGTGGTAAAATACACACAAAACTTACTATTCGAATCCTGTCAGTGTAGACTCCATTGTTGCTTTCTGTTGGGTAACCACCACCCCATCTAGCTCCAGAACCTTCTTATCATTTCAAAAGAAATCCAATCCCAAGAAGTGTCACTCCCAACCCCCTCTCCTAGGCAGTTTCTCTGTGGCTTTGCTTGAGTCAGAAAGATATTTCCATGTTTGTGGTTCATTTAAAATGCAAATAACCACAGAGGATGCAGAATTTGCATTTTTTATTTCATTCATTTCCACAACACAGGCCATCTGCCCTCCTCTAGTTCAGGGGTAATTTCAGCCCTATGCCACATAGGTGACACTAGTCTAGACCTGAGGAGGCCTGTGAAATATGAAGGCCTCTGAGTCTCTTGGGTCTTCCACACCCCCATCTTAAAGCAGGAGAGGAGAGCTGCATGAATACCCTCCATCCTCCTGATCAGTGCACTCTTTCCTACTGCGGCACAGGGGACTGAGTTCTGTGCTCTTTCCAGGACCGAGGTTCTGTACCGCCTGTGTAAACAGGTGCAGCAAAAGAGCAAACCACAAACAAACATTTCTCTTCATCCCTCCTCACTTTCAGCAAGAGGAGGGTCCTTTGCTTGTGGTTCTTGGCCTCCTAGATACTACTGTGTCTGGGAGAGGCCAAGCCAGTCCATCTGAGGGGAACTGAAGGATGGCTGGGAGGACGGGGTTGGCCTGAGAGAACATCTTCTCCTGGTGTGACAGGACAGGGTCAGAGGGGTGGGGGAGGCAAGCACAGGATTACAGGACTGGGCTGGGTGTTGAGTTTCAGTGAAAACAATGAAGAGAGATTAAGATTTGGACACTTCTGAAAGGCCTAGGCTTGGAGACAGCAGTACTTAGAGGAGGTGTGAGGGATGTTGGATTGCAAAGTATGGTGTATGACATCAGTCCCTCCTCTGTGGATCCCCAGGAAACTAGCGCTGGGAAATTCTATTCCAGTTCGGTACTTTTGCTCTTGGGTTGGCTATTTTTTCTGTTATTGTATTGGCTTGGCTCGGCTCTGTCTGAATTACGCAGAAGCCTCTTCAGTAGGTTTTGTTGCTGCTCAATTTGCCAGATACTGGTTTTCCTGTTCTGCAGGTTATGTTAACCACTTTAAAAATCTGTCTGAGGGGGAGACACCTTACAAGTCACCTCTGGAGCTCCATCTCCCTAGTCCAGGGTCTCCTGAATAGAGAGACATTCCATCCAGAGGATAAAATGAATGGGGTCCTGTGCTGCCAACTGAGGCCCCTCACTCCTTACTGCCCCTTATCCATAGGCTCCTACTTCCTGGACTTCAAGACTTTCCCCCAGGTTCTCTTATACCTGCTGGAGAACAGGTGTAAAGCTTCCTCTGCCTGCCCTTATGCATATTGAATCACTGTGGCAGTCACAAGATTCCAACCAGGGACAGTCTACTGGGACCAGCAGGATAGATGTCCTTAGTATAAAAAGTTCCTCCATGGTTGGGATACTTGCATTATTCCAACAACACTGGAGGCTGGTGATGTGGGATTCCCCTTCCCCTCTGTATGCTTTGAGTACCATTGGTGAATAAAGAAACTGCCTTGTCGTGTTGATAGGGCAGAACATAGGTAGGCAGGGAAAACTAAACTGAATGCTGGGAGAAAGGAGGCAGAGGCAGAGAGAAGCCATGGAGCTGCTGCCAGAGACAGACATGCTAAACCTTGTTGGTAGGCCATGAACCTTGTGGTAAAATATAAAATACTGGAAATGGGTTAATTCTAGATGTAAGAGCTAGCTAGCAATACANACTGAATGCTGGGAGAAAGGAGGCAGAGGCAGAGAGAAGCCATGGAGCTGCTGCCAGAGACAGACATGCTAAACCTTGTTGGTAGGCCATGAACCTTGTGGTAAAATATAAAATACTGGAAATGGGTTAATTCTAGATGTAAGAGCTAGCTAGCAATACATTTAAGTAATTGGCCAAGCAGTGATTTAAATAATATAGTTTCTCTGTGATTATTTTGGGAGTCTGGGTGGCCAGGAAATGAACAAACAGCCTCCTTACTACAAATTGGCACTCCAATGTATGCTAGCTAATTCCACATAAAACCTGAGGGGCTTGGAAAGGAATTCTAGACACTGAAAAACAAAGTTTAGCCACATTCCCCCCTCCCCCATGGACTTTGCTTGCTGGCAGCATGCTGTGCCTCCTTTAAGAGAGGTTTTCCTGATTCAGCAGTAGCAGAAAAAAAGCCATGCTGTTTTGAAACTGCGGCTTCCTGGCCTGTACTGCCAGCATGAAGTCTGACAAGGTCTGGCTATGGAGCATTTAAATGGCTTTGTGAGCAGACTTCTGCAATTTGCTTAATGGCAACATAGACACTCCTGTGTGCCTGAAAATGGGGCTGTGAGCATGGCTCATGTTAAACAGACCTCCGCCCCACCATGTTGGACTGGGTGGAACCAAAAGACAAAGCAATCTTAGTTGCTGCTTAGTATTTTAAGAAGTGCTCCTGGGCAGAAAAGAATTACAGCTACACAATAGGACAGATTCAGACATAAAAGACCTCTAAATGGGTCACAGTGTTGAATAAATGTACATAGGCTTGGAAGAGAGAAGAAAAAGAGTATAGAGAGTTGAAAAATAAGTAAATGGTATTAAAAAATTAAAACAAATCTTTAAAGATACAGTACAGACAGTTATTGATTAAAAGGAGTAAAAAAAGCCATGTAAATATGGATGATTCACAGAGTCTGGATTATGTATATTATTGTGTTTTCTTTGAATTTTTTTAAGTATTTATTTATTATGTATACAATATTCTGTCTCTGTGTATGCCTGAAGGCCAGA
>LOJH01021116.1:0-10769 GCA_001685095.1 Ellobius talpinus | reverse complement strand
CCCCCAAGAGGTCTTCATGGGAACAATGGCCTAGGTGATCCATCATCAGCAATAACTTCAAGGCAACTGACATAGACAATGAAGCCTCATAGACAACTACAGCCAACATTTAACCATAATTCTAAAATATTTTAGGATCCCCATAAGATTACCAGAGCCCTCAATCAGCAGTGAGTAATACAGAAAATTATGTCCAAGTTTCCAAAAATATTGTTTATAAATGTTTGTTTTCACATAAAGGGGGTTGGTTATAAATGGTTAATGGCTATAGTAAATCTCTATTTAAAGAAAAGGGGGATATGGTATAGAAATGATAAAAAGGTAAATCATTGAGTCTACTTTAATCCAAAAAGCAATTGTTAATTTCAAAATACTTTAGATTGGTATGTATTTTGGTTTACCGATACTATTTAAGGTCAATTTTGTTATACTATATGTATGTTTCTACTCATGTTTAAGGTATTATATTTATGCAGTTCATTTTAAAATGTAATATATAGTTAAGAAATACAAATTAATAGTCATCTATAATAGTCAAACTTATAGTTATATTAATTAAGTCTTCTAGATATGCAGAGAAATAGTTCAGATGGATAATCTTCAAACACTTCAAAGATCTATAGAATATGACATTTAAAATGTTTTAATAATGTAGGCTTTTCTCAACAGTGAAACATGTCTGCTCCTGGCAGCACCAATTACTTCAAGAGGATGATGGGCACCAAAGAAGCTCTTTATGGAGTTTGCTTTGAATGTAGCAAAGTTAGTCATTTGGGCAAGAAACTGCTCTTGCCTGGACTTCTTGACAATATACTATATAAACTGGATATGCAGGACCCAGGAAAATGACTGCTGAACTTTCCAAAACAGGGTGAGATGGTTCTTTAGGGTTTATGCTTCATCAAAGAGTCTGCCAGACATTCTACAGGACTGAAAGGAAATGACTGACAAATTTTGCCAAAATAGGTAGGACAGTTCTTCAAATTTCCTGCTTCATTGAGACATCTGCCAGACACTTTATGACTATGGGGTGAAGTCCCAAAATTACAGAAGAATTTTGAGTTTATTGTCCAGGCAGCCAGATATCTTTGTCATTTCTAGAATTTTGGAAGTTGCTTACAATGCACTGTTTATTTAGGTAATATTGTTTCCTATGAGGTCTTTGATGGAGTTGAAGACTAAATAGTTATAATTATAGTTTTCCTTAGTTACAATAAAAGATTAAATATAAAACTTTAGACTCACAAAGATAAGATAGATAATATTTTCTTTAATTTTGCCATATACAAATAGACTAAATATTATACTTGTAATTCTTGCTTGATACCTATTTCTTTATACGTAATTTTACAAGGTTAAAATGAAAACCTACATTTCTAATTAGTCAGAAAAAGGGAAATGATGTGGGATATCCTTCTGTATGCTGAAAATATGTGTTGCTTTTATTGATTGATGAACAAAACTGCTTTGGTCTATAGCAGTGCAGAATATAGCTATGTGGGAAATCAAGCAGAGATACAGGGAAAAGAAAGTTGGTGTCCAGGAAGATGCCAGAAAACTGCCAGAGGAATAAGATCCTAGAGCATTACTGGAAAACCATGGGACACATGGCCATACACAGATGAATAGAAATGGATTAATTTAAGTTGCAAGAGCTAGTTACCAATAAACCTGAGTTAATTGGCCAGTTTGTAATTAATACGCAGCCTCTGAGTGGGTATTTTAAAAGCAGCTGTGGAACAGGGCAGAATGAAAAGCCTTCAATTACAAACAATTGTTGATGTTTATTTTGCTCTCTCAAAGTAATGATTAACATTTTCATAGCAATGAAATACATGTTACACAGTCATCTATGAAGGTTCAAAACTGGACCTACTCAAACCATGCCATCTGAGTTCTTCACTACCTTATGAAATGCTTTTATAGCCTCATTATTGTCTTACAGTTTTCCTCCATCCTTTGACACTATTATTTCCATTCTCTTTATAACATATTAGTTTAACATTTTGCTCTTATCAGAAATGGAGGTCCTACAATATATGGAGTATACTCAGTGGAGCATACTCAGTGTTACTCTATAGTCACTTTGTACACCAATAAGCAGAGTTCTTTAATATTTAGCAATTAGACTAATTAATCTAGCATCTCATTCTCTCTTGAGTGAATGGAAGCTGAGTAAAAAACCCAGTAAACAGAGGAAAGAGAATAAAGCAATATCTTTCCCTTAACTGTACTTATGATCCTCAACTTGAGATCTTTTGACTGGTGATGTTATTGACTTTATAATATTAATGTGACATATATTCAGTAGGTATTATACACTGCTTTTGATGTGTTGCTGGGATAGCCATCTGTGGTACTATACTCCCCTGTGATGCTTGGCAGCAGCCTTGAATCATAGATTTCAATGTGCCACACTCTATAGTGTATTGTGTTGCTTGGTTTTGGTGATCAGTGAGTTGGGTGTGCACTATAAGCAAATATGTTTTCTTTTCAGACTTAAACGACTATGAGTTAGATTTCTGCCACTTACACTTTGCAAATACATAACTGATACAGAGTTTATAAGAATATTTAGGATGAGTGGTTCAGAAAAAAGCTCTAAGATGAATAAATTTGAGAACTAATTATCATAAAGAAGGGGCTAAGTAGGAGAATAATCAAAATATGGAAACAGTGTTGATTTCATAGGACTACCATGAGGAATATCATAGTTCTAGGTGTCTTAAGGAAAGAAAATTATTGTCTCCATTCTAGAGACTGGGATATCTATGATGATTGTAGATTCATTTCATAATGGAGGGAGACACTCTTCTTGCTAACTGTGCTTCATATAGGCACATATGTGCCTCATAATTGTGCATCATTTTATTGATATGTGCCTGGAGGAAAAAGTCTTGCCCTTACTATTATAAAATAACAAGCCAATTTTGAAAGTCCCATCTCAGAACAGACAGACCTAACTGCTCTCCAGAGATCCCGTATTCAAATTTATCAAATAGGGACTGTTCACATGTGGATCTCATTGCAATCACCCTAGAACATAATTTGCACTATGGTGAGTCATGATTAATCCATAAATGATGTGAACAGTAACAATACTTTGACGTATTTATTTAGTGCCTACTTTATATGCTGGGTATTCAACATCTAATTGCATCACATGGTTTTCACAAATAAATTAATGAATCTACTGTTGATAATATTCATCTCTAATTTACTAGTGAGACAAAGAAAGCTAAGAGTTTAGACAACCTGCCAAGAGATTCACATTATGATGGTTAAAATGCTAGTTCTGTTGTTTACAGCACTGAAATTCATGCTCCTAACCACAGGATCTTTTATTTTGTTGAGAGAATTATATAGTCTCTGCCCACATTTGCCATTGAAGTTGTAACAATTATATAGATCTTACCTCATTCATTCCACTTGAATAGATACCCTCAAAAGACTTTTCAAATATATTTATAAAGGGACACTTGGGTTATTTTTATGCATTTTGCCTAAAACAAAATCATGCTGCTCATTCAATCATTCCTATTTATTGAATACTGGTTGTGTTTCTGCCTCATATAAAGCATAATATAGGCACTGAGGATTCTTTCTTCAGCCAAAGTTAAAATGCTTTTGTAGATATGTATTTCCATGAACAAAAGTCATATATCTTATAGCAAAACATTTCCAAAGGCAATTTGTCATATATCTTCAGGAAAAGTCTTTCCATTCTAGTGTTTAGGGTCATGTGCTATTTTAGAGGGTACTCTATCACTGGATAAGAAAAAGCTGGCTCACAGGTAAAACAGTTTTTTGTTGGGGAGAAGGTTGAGAGAAAAAAGTGGAAAAGAATGATTTAGGTTTGGAAAAGAAGATAAAATCAAAGTTTATTGAAATAACTGTTTTATAACATGATAATGATGCATTTCAAACAACTCCCAATCCTTATGGCTTAACAAATTTATGTCCTTCACTCATTGGCTCATTAGGACAGATGATTATCAGGGGGGTGAATGGCAGGGCCAGAACTAGCTATATCAAAGAGTTTAAGGGAGAATTCTTTCTTGTTTCTTCTAGTGGTTGCCAGTACATTTTGTCAGTTTATGGTAGCATTGCTCCAATCTGGCTTCATGTTAAAATAGTCAAATTCCCTGAGGATGCATGGTCAAATATCCTCTTGTTCCAAGGATATAGTTATTGAATTTGGGTCTCTCTAATAACCTATTGCTAACATGGTTATACTTAAACTATCCCTTCCCTCTTTGCCCAGATTTTGGTCATGTAGTCTATTGTTCTTTATGAAATATATTTCTGTCTGTCATTGGCTTCTGACTCTTAAAGTACTGACTTAATCATTTGTGTCTTTCATTAAATTGTAGATTTTGGAGGCTTGTTCACTTATTTATTACCTATACTATTTGGTATTTTTCAGTAAGTGAAAAAGATACATTTATTTTAATCAAGAGCAATTGTTGTTCTGGTATAATATCAACTCTACTGAATTCTACTCACAGAAGTCTCTGATACAAGGTATGAGAAATCAAGCCCTTCTTTTGGAAAGCATATTAAAGGGATGTGGAATTGGAATAAAGAGCTCCTATTTAGTATTCTAATAAATGACGCTATTAGGTATCATTTTTGAAGACATCTCTAATTGGAGTCATGCCTTATTCAGAAGTCATTAAAATTGTCATTTAGATTTTTAAAAAATCAAACTTCTCTTTTTGATTACATCTGTAATTATAATGCATTAGCAGAACAAATATAAATACAGAAGTTCTATTTGCTTCTGACACCAAAATGTAGTTGTAAAAGAAATAAAATCACCTTGCTGTTGTGGCAGCCAAAGCCATGTTAATTGCCTTATGATGTCCAGTCCTGTGTTATAAGATGCTACAAACAATATATTTTATAAATTTGTGCTTCTGCAGGTAATTGAAGGTCCTTCTACATACCATTCCGGGTGAGGTTCCAATATTTCCATTCTATACCAAAGCCTGCCTGATAGATGCTTGGAAACGCTTGTAGTTGGAAGAAGAATTTGAACAATCCTTCAGTCATCCATTAGCTTTCCATTCTCTTATTTGTAGGTGGTATAACAGATGTAGCCATGAACTGACAGTAGAACCTGGGCTTCTGTCATTGGCAGAGGTACACTAGATATTTTACCTCGGTTAGCATGCCTCCCAGACTAAACCTGGGGAGGGGATTTTCAGAACGAACATGGCAAAAATAAAATTCCAGCCAGCTTGGGACTTCCGTATTCCAGGGAATCCAGACTGATGCTCGCACATGATCCAGTGATGTCATATAGACACAGTCTCCTTTCTCATCTTGCCTCTCTACTTTCCCTCTTTTTTCTTCAACACCCAGATTGTATCTAAGTGTTGACAATATTGCTGCCAAAACTGTCACTGTCTTTCTTCAAATCTAAGTGAAATAAAGATCTATCCCAACAACATGTACATAAGCCCCTGCATTTTCTTCCATTCTTGGACTGACATGGTCATTGATTTGTATTCTGGTAAGTCACTAAGTTACCAATGTAGGTTAACTAGAGAGGCCTGGGTTGCACGTTCACACTGGAGTTCAGGGGGGTATGAGTACTGGAGGGTGAGGATCCACTATGATGGGTGAGAACAATGAAGGTGCCTGTCTCAAGGTTTGACACTGTTTAGCCTGAAGGGCATATGATGATGATAAGAAATAAGAAGAAAAACTCTGAACTTCCGATAAACAGTTTTCCAGCAATGCATCTCTTATTGTTCATACCCAAAGAGAATGACTCACATATTTAATCTTCTTAAGTTTGGTAAGCAACTGTCTTCTTAAGAGTATAGACAATATAGAAAATGTTCATTATAAATGTAGATTCATAAATTGAAGGTGATTAGTAATGTTGATAGCATCTAATTTCAAAGAACACTGGAAATTGTCATGAAGATCCAAAAGACTGCCCCTTCTGTTTTATTGAAGAGAAAACTAAGTTTCCTTGATCAAAAATGAAGTTCATGAGGTTATAGAACAAATCAAAGCCAAAAGCTAATGTTCCGTATTCTGGGGCTTTTTTTATTCATAAACCAAATAGAGCATTAGAGTCTGGTTTCCATAATCGGTAACTTTTTTTCTAACAGAATTTGTATGATAGTGATCAGAAAATCACGAGTTAAAAATAAAAATGCATGTAAATGTGAGGTGATGGGTTGATAAGTGTCAGGATAATAGATTCCATTTTGCAGAGGTATTAGGAACATCTTTACTCTTATACAAGCATACCTATTTTTTTCTCCATTCAGCTTGTACCTTCCCAGGCATAGATTTTATTATTATTATCTAAAATGAGAACAGGTCAACATTTTTTTTCTTTCTCACTATCTAGGGCAGCACTCTGGCTTAGTTGATGGTTTAAAGATAGAATAAAATCACTATTTAGAGCCCTAGTGTGGAAACACAGAAAGTATTCTTTTAAAGAGACTGATACTAGCAGGGGAGAATAGGATGCTGGGAAATTTCCAGCTGTGCTTGCAAACGTTGATGCTCATGACAATATAGACACTGTTTATAAACATACAAGCTGCCTATTTACTCCAAAATTGCTAGATTGATTATTAAAGCAATTCATTGAACAAATATTTCTAAAATACTTTGCATTTGAAAAATAACACATATGCTATGCTAGGTAATATAAGTGAACGAGATAGAACCCTTCAATTTATGAATATAAATTGTAGCAAAGGAAAAAGATTGCAATGAGTGTAATAAATAAGTTTAGCATATAATACCACGGATGGAGAAAAACAATGGGGAGAAACAGAAAGGATCAGAAGGATAGTAGGTAGGGGCTGTCTATAGAGAGTTAAGGGAAGATGATGATAATGCATAATGCTGCAAGGACAGGGCTCATTGAAAGACTTAAAGGAGCTTAGAGAACTATGCAGGTTCTGGAGGGACAGTTCCAGATAGAGAGAAGAGAGAAAAAACTGGAAAGAAGCATGTCCTGATCATTGAGGTTGAACAATGATGTCAGCTTAGCTGGAGCCTAGAGAAGAGAGGACCTGGCACCAGGGAGGTATGCAGTAGGATCACAGTATATGCAGGCTTCTGGATCACTTTTTAAAAATTCTCTTTTGTGCTGTTAGAAATTGGGAGACACTGATATATTTTGAGCACAGCGATTCCATGCTTTGACTTTTCTTATAAAGGTCTCACTCCTGATGCTATAAAAGCAGTGCAGGGGTGAGTGACTTAGTGCTGTGACAGACTACCTGGTAAAAAGGATAAAGAATGGAGGTTTTATTTTGATACATAGTTTAAGAGGGGATACAATTCATCATGGTGGAGAAGGCATGCAGTAGGAACATATCCATAGCTATGAATATCCACACTGCCATTCCTACTGCCATAATCTCATATCCGTAGCTATAAACCAGAGAGAGATGAGTGCTGGAGTTGAGCTTGCTTTCTCCTTCTTCCATGTTTATTCAGCATGGTAGTACAGTTTTACAGACATTCTCACTGGTGTGCCATCTAGTTTCTTCCATATCCATTCAAGTGGAGAAGGAAGGTTAATCTTTACTACATATTCACAAGCATGAAGAGCAAAAGGAAGCCCACTTAGAATCTGTTGAAATAATTCCAGCACAGTGCAGTGGTAATTCAGTCAGGTGGCTATACAAAAGGAAGTGAGTAGTGGTAATGTGTTAGATATATTTTAAATTGATAGATACTAATTTTCTAATAATTTAGAAGAAAAAGAAGAATAAATATGAGTCTATATCAATAGTTTATTGGGCAGAGAACCCTGTGAACTACACCTTCTCCACCATGGTGAATTGTATCCCCTCTTAAACTATGTATCAAAATAAAACCTCCATTCTTTATCTTTTTTACCAGGTAGTCTGTCACAGCGATAAGTCACTCACCCCTGCACTGCTTTTAATACTAGAGTGGAAAGGTATATATCCATGAATGAAAGAGTCGTGTGGGTAACTAACTACTTTATGATTGCATTTAATACCCATTAGAAAGGAAGAAATACATGCCTGATGCTGTAAATCTGTTCAAGAACTCATGATTGGGGATCTCACAGGTTCCAGCAGCGAGTTTACTGAATTGACATAGTATCAAACTGCAATCTAAATGTATATGTCTATACTCACAGATCAGTGAAACTTTCACAATTCATCTGGGAAGTTTCATTGGGAAACGGATGTTGGCTAATGCAGTAACTCTCAACTGGTGCAGAGAAAAAAAAACATTTGTGGATTTCATAGCCACAAATGCTATATCTATATCACTGTCCTTCCAGGAAGGCTCAGGGATCATGGTGGAAGAGGGGGTGGAAAGATTATAAGAGTTTGAGATCTAGGAAGACTGAAACACAATAATGTCCTTTGGCCATGAGACAACCATTGCTCTCATGAACACATAGCAGCTGTGACTACCTGAGTAAGATCTACACAAGATCAATCCAGTTAATATTCTTGCGTGGCACGGAGGTGGGGCTCATGAGCCCTTACCCCTAGTGAAGGGATTATTGGAAGATGATGTCTTTGGGAAGGAGGGTGAGCCAGCTTTCCATAATGGGTTTCCATGATTATACCAACCATAAGAAAAGTCTGAGAATGTGGAAGTGGGTCGACAGGTGGGGGTGAATCGAGGAGGAAGTGGAGAAAGAATGGAGGAAGTAAATATGATCTAAGCATATTACATGCATATGTACATAAAATTATCAATGAATTAGTAAAGTTATTATATAAAAAGATACTATCAGATAATTCTTGACAATAGTAAATGAAATTCTTATAAATTGGAGAGAAAAATCAGTTTGGATTTTTTGTGATATGCATTCAGCACACAAATATAATATGAAAATTTGCTTCGATTCTAGAAGAGTGTTAGACACTTAAGACATCATTTAATGCACTCTAGCATGAGGAGTTCAGTGTAGACTAAAAACCAACACAGGACTCTGAAAAGAGACAATTAGTGCAGACGTAGGACAAATCAGAGCAGAGAAAGTTACATCCATGATCAAAGTGTCCTCTGATAAATTCCCAGGTCACTCAGAATTCTATAGAACATCCATAATTTCCCCAGTCACTCATGAAAGGTTTGTAACACATTTACTCTGTGTTAAAGGGGATGTCAGGGATAAATCAATGTTTGGTATCAGGAAAGTTTACCAATTTTTTTAACCAGAAAAAAATACACAGAGAAATTACTATTCCTCACATAACAGTAGTCAACTTGAATGTGGTCCACTCTTATGGTCTTCCTTACTAGGGATCTGAGATCAAATTTGAAAACAGGTGCTGGCCTGCTTGTGTAAAAACTCACTCACTCTCCTGGGATTCTTTGGCATCTATGGATTACACTGTCCTGGTGACCATATTCATTCAGGAAAAACAAATGATTCAAAGGACTAGAGACCTGAGTGTGAATAACATCTCTGGGAAACTGGTTGAAATACAATATGCAAGGAGCCTGAGTTCAAGGACAGAAAGGAAGAAGCAGCTCTCAAACTGAAAAATAGATCAATTGTAAAACACCATGGTGTATCTAGTCAGAGGAACAAGGAGTTCATTGTGAATCGATTTTTCCTAGCAATATCAGAGAAGTTGTACACATGGCCAGCATGGCTCCCTAAGCATGACCTGAACAAGGATGTTAATGGTAGGTACTCTAAAGTGGAAGGGGTTAAGCTCAGGAGGCCTCCACCCTAGACAGCAAACTACAAGGAACTAAAGAACATTGAAAGTACAAGAAATAGTCTTCCCTAGGGGGAGATAAAAGTACCATCATGGCAGCACTGAGGATATCTTTCCAAGCCAGTTATTTCTATGGTTCACCCACTTTATAGCTTGGTAGGACTGTTGATCACTTTCTTCCTCAGTAACCTGCACAGCACCTGAGGGAGAAAAAAAATAGCATCGGTGCAACCAACAGTTGTGTACTTGGATCTATGGCCCACTCAATAGGAGGCAATTCATGCCTTGTCCTGCAAACCAAGCCAACTACTCATGACTGATGGAGGTGGTTCAGAGATTCTTTAGGAGAACATAGAATTCTCTTTTTTTCCAAATTAGTGTCTATACACACAGTAAAGTAAGTGTACCTTTTACATCATCATAAAAGTTATTTTGCAAGAGATGTAGATGTTACAGAGATTCATAACTGCTTGAAAAGCAAAGACTATGTACCCAGTCCCAAGTGATACATCTACAATGCAACCTTAACACATAAGGATCAGGAAAAAATTCTGAGGAAGTAATGGAAAGAATATAAGAGCTAAAGGCCTAGGACATGGACAACTATGATGTGGTAGTCCACTTTGTATGTGTGAATATGTTTTATTACCATTGGTTAATAAAGAAATTGCTTTGGCCTATATGGCAGGGCAGCATATAGCAAGGCAGAAAATCCAAGCAGAGATAGAGGAGGAAAGAAGGTGAAGTCAGGGAGACACCATGTAGTTGCTGAAGGAGAAAGACACCAGAACCATACAAGTAGGCCACACCCTCATGGTGATACATAGATTAACAGAAATGGGTTAATTTAAGATGCAAGAGCTAGCTAGGAATATGCCTGAGCCATTGGGCAATTATAAAAACTATAATTAATATAGTTTCTTTGTAGTGATGAGGTGAGCAGGCCTGCTTTTCATGGGGCCTGGCTCCCACCTGGCTAGCTTATACCCCAAAATAACAATATACAAATTCTATTCATTTAAGCACTGCCTGACCCATTATATCTAGCCTCTTCTTTGCTAACTC
>LOJH01021115.1:9652-25910 GCA_001685095.1 Ellobius talpinus | reverse complement strand
TTATTAACCAATGAAAGTAACACATAGACAGATGACCCTCCTCCATCACTAGAGGCAACTAATTACTGCAGAGAGAAGAGGAAAATTAGCCTTCTCTGAGGATGAACTGCCTTACTGGTTGTCCAATGCAGAGTGATCATCCTTGAATACATATAACACCTCCAACAAAATGGACTCAACAGGTTATATTTATATGCATTCATGTACATTTATTAATAACATTGTTCATTGACAATTTCATATGTTTTTGTAATGCATTCTGATCTATCTCCTCACACCCTCTCTGACCTCATTCCCCATCAGTTCCCCTTCTTTCCTGCAAATCTCTTTCCAATATTCATTTTTGTTTGGTGTCCTGTAGAGTTTAACTAGGGCCTCATGGTTAAACACACAACTGGATATTATGGCTCCTTCTTTTGCAGAATCTGTCATTTTCCAATAGTCAATAAATATTAAGGCCCTCTGAGCCCCTTTCCCATCCATGTTGGATGATCCTGACTAATGTAAGCCCAGTAGTCACAAACAAGTTGAGAAACAAATATATAAGAACAGATTTCAGCTTCCCTCCTTGATTTTAAAAAAGAGGGAACTGAATTCTTATCACTTAACCATGATCATGGTGCCAAAATTGGATCTCAAGCCCCAAATTTCCAGATTCCTCATCCAGCTCACTGTCTGCAGTTTCGTCATTAACCTCCAACAAGTGGTATACTGCTAGCTGGCTTGGAAACATTGGGTAGTGTTTGGAAGACCTCTAGTCTGACTCAGCATATCCATTTATGTGCACGTCATTGTCTCCCTTCTACTTTTGTTTGTTGTACACTAAAGTCTGTTTTTCCGTACCTAGGCAACCTGCTGTTTATCTTCCATTTAACCTTACTTTTCTTCCTCCTCCCCTTCTTCTTTTTCATATTACCTTTAAACGTTTTTGCAGTAATTTGTGATTTCATGGTAATACTTTTCAACATTGAACTTTTATAATTATTTGGAGAACTTAAAAAATATGGAGATGCTGGAATGCTCTCCTCAGGACTATGATGGCATTAATTTGGCCTTAGGTCAGGGCATCAATAACTTTCAATTTTTCCCAATGACTGCAATGTACAACCCTATATTAAGAACTACCTTTTTGTAGGAGTCTCACCATTACCTGAGTATATAGATGTGGTAAGCGTCTTGGTTGATATTTGGTTCAGGCTCTGAGTCATCATCTAGTGGCACTGGATCCTGACTGGGTGACCAGTATCTCTAATGAGTCTTAAAAGTCAACAGTCCACAAAAATGAAGTAAAACATGTTTTGTTTTGTTTTTCATTTTCTGGCTCTCAGTGTTTTGTTGGTTCTTGTTTCTTGACATGAGAAAGGAATGGGAACAACAGTGAAATGGTATTGGACCAAATGTTTACAACTGAAATTCCCTGCTGAGTCCCTTTAATGGCTGGAGAATAATCATCACTCCAGCAACCTGCCTCCCATTCCTCATTGCCCAGCATAATAATAGTCAGGGAGCATCAGGAAAACCAGATGGAACTTGCTCATTCTGCACCAGCACACATGCCCCATTTGGAGACTAATTAAGAAAATAACAAACCTGGCCACATTGGCTGAGAGAGCTTCCCACTGGGGTTTGTAAATTTGGACATGTTTTTCCTGCATGCAGCATATTGATAGACAATGTCCCATTGTTGCTTCCTCTTTCTGAGTAATTTAATGGTTGTATAACTTGATGCTTGACACTCCCTCTCGCTTCTCTGACTTTTTCCAAACTTCCTATAGTTCCTTTATTCTACTTTTCTCACTACTTCCTAAGAGAAGGCCTGTGCCATAACCAGCCTCCGTCTTCCCATCATCCTTTGCCACTTCAAGTGTGGTCCAGAGGCAACAACACCAGCCTCAGCATCATCTGGCAATTGTTAGAAATGGAGAACCCTAGCCTCACCCTAAACCTAACAGACTTACAACCTTCATTTATTATCAATAACTTCAACTTGACTTGTATATATAATGTTGTTCCAAGTTTCTGTCTTCTCAGTGCCCTATGTAAATACCCACCCACTAAAGAGATTTCATGAAAGGCCTGGCGTTTCTAAGAGAACCCCAAGCAGAATACAACACTAGATATAGCAGACGTACAAGTCCAACCATGTGTGAATATTGTTCTTATATAAAACCTCTGTAACATTTTAAATTGGCATTATTTAGATTGGTAATTTTAAAAAGTAACTTTACAATGGAGAATAGGGTACTAGTCTACTTTGCCCTGTTATTCCATGGAAACGCAGAATTGTTTTGTGTCATGTATACATGCCATGCATTGGTATTTATCTTACTGGTACCATACCTTGAGACAAGAGACACATCTTTGAAGCTGCTGTGTTCCTGAGTACCAGTAGGGAGGGAGTACACATCCTAACTACTTGTAATAACCCTCGTTTGTTGGGTGAAAGGAGGCTATAGTATCCTTTCTAAGGGTTGATACAAAAAGGTGTAGGTAGGAGCCTAGCGCGGGGGCATATACCTTTAATTCCAGCACTCCAGAGGGAAAGGCGGGCTGATCTCTATGAATTTGTAACTAGCCTGGTCTACATAGTGAGTTTGGGCCAATTAAGACTACATAGTGAGACTGTGTATCAAAACCAAAAATGTGTAAGTAGGAAATAGAGAATTCCATGCTTACTTTCAATTTTCTGTTTCCTGGCCTTAAGCTTTATCACAAAGTTCTTGCTGTCCCTCTATAATAGAATGAAAACATCAATTTGATTGATTTTCTAAGTTGCTAAATGACTTCTAAAGCACTATCGTTAATACCTGTTTATAAAAACTTGTTAATTTCCTTTTGTTCATATAGAAACCAAGGTCCTTGCCATGATGACAATGGTCTAAACCTCTGAAACTGTAACCAAGCTCCCTAATAAATGCTTTCTGAGAAAAAGAAAAAAAGAAAAAAGAAAAGAAACCAAGGATGTGGTAGTTACAGTTGAGGGGCAGTTCAGGGGGCTGGAGAGATGACTTAGCAGTTAAGAGAACTGTATACTCTTTCAGAGGACCAAGCTTTGATTCCTACACCCATATGGCAGCTTACAACTGTCAGCAACTACCGTCACAGGGGGATCCCATCCCTATTCTGGCTTTTTGGGCACTGCATACACGTGGTGCATCATAGATATATATTCAGGCACAAACTCATGCACATAAAATTGAAAATAAATAAAATCTTTATCTTTTACAAAGTGTTTTTAAAATATGGAATGCCTGTCTTATGTAATTTAAATATACAGTATCATCAAGTTTTCATCTAATACCAGATGAATTCACAGATCACAACTGGAGAAGCCTATGCTTCTCAAGTTCTCATGTGAATTCATGCCACCTGGCGATCTTGTGAAAATTCACTTTCTGATTCTGTGGATTTTGAACCGGAGCTGGAAATCTGTATTTCTAAAGGTTCTTAGATGGTGGCAGGACTTCTGGTCCATGGACCACACTTGAAGAGAATATGCATCTGAGATTTCAGATGTTTACAGTGAGCTTTGATAGTGCCCAAGGACTGAAGTCCCTGTTGTATGCCTTAGATTCAGGTATCATTGTTCGATTTATACTGGTAGGTAGCAGAGTTGATATGTTTATGTGGAGGATGGCAGGGTAAACAGAGAAAGCACTGGCTTTCTATCCATGCTGTTCCAGTTAGGGTTGCTGCAGGGAGGGGAGACAACAAGCCTGAGGCTCTCTAAAATAACTCAAGTTGGGAGGATGGATGAGAGTGTGTGCTGTATAAAAACTTGGCAGGAAGCCTGAAAGGGAGTTTCCTTAAACTGTCATGAGTTAAGATTTATGGGGACCAGCTACCTTTCTCTAAGTTCCTTTCCACATAATTGTTTCTGCCCTAGCCTCCTTTCACTCTCAGTTTGGGGTGACCTCCACAGTCTTTCTCCCCCATCGCTCCTGCATGTTTCTACTAAGTCTCAGCTGCACATGGGTCCATCCCTACTGTAACCTGACCTGCTGTCAGCATCAGCTGTCATTACTGACAGCTTCATTTCTTTCACAATATGCATTTCAAATTGTTAAGAAGAGAAATTTAATAGTATAGGATGCCTTAGTACACTGATAGACCTTTGATTTCACTGCTACTGTCTGAGAATCCAATTACTGCCAATGGGGGAAGGGCCACTGGTATTTGATGCCCAGACAAAGAAATACAGCTAGCAAAGATTGCTCTTTCATAGGGGCTGTGTGCCAATACAGAGTCTGTGGTGTGGGGCAAGCATCTTGCAGCCTACTCCATTTTATTCATTTCCTTAATGAAGGTCATCTCTGTATGGATGTGGTTCAGTCACAGCCTTCAGGCAGGGCCAAGAAACATACCATTTGTTTAATTGCTCTTTCATCTCTTCATATTAGAGGCCAGCCTAATAAGAATATGTTACAGGGTCAGTGAAGGGAATCAGTTAACTAATGAAACTTTAAAGCAAACCACCACAGACCTGCTTCAGCAATTTTGAGATATCTTTATTTTAATTCAGCATAAGCAGAAGAGGTTGAAAATAAACACCAATTAATCCAAAGTATCACCACAGCATTAAACCTTCAGTGTTAAGAATACAGGAGAAGGCATCAGGCTTCTTGTAGGAACGATCTGATCAGCGGGCAGGGAGCTCCTCTGTAGCTTTCTGTCCCTTCCACCTGGAAAGGCTGCTTTCTCATTCCTGGCTATCTGAGTGTACCCTGGGGGCATATCCTCAGAGGGAGTGCACGCGCTCTTTCGCCTTCCTGAGTGCTTGAGCAGGAAATGAGATGTTTGAGAAAGCAGACAAGAGAGGGACCCAAATTTAACCCTTACCCCTAAGACTCATGCCCCAATACTTTGCTTCTGTGTTGTTTGTTGGAGGGGGAGGGGCATGTTCTTTCTCAGTATTTCTTCCCACACACAGACTTTTAGGGAGAACTATTTTCAGTTTTTATTTGCTGATCAATAAACTCAAGGGTAGGTCTTGTCTGTTCTCAGAGATAAAGAACTGCAGGCATAACTACTCTCTATCCAGCTGAACAAGCACTGGTGTTCGCTTTGTTTTTCATGCTGTTTCTGTGAGATAAGAAGAAACCGCCCAGACATGATGCATGACCAGGCAAGGTTTTGAGAGACTATTTTATAAATTCATTCCCTATTTTGAATAGTAGGATGAAAAGAATGGGGAGGGTATCACACACAGGACAAGCTGATTTTTTTTCTGTCTTCAAAACAAATAAGAATACATGTGGAGCTGAAGAAGGAGTCAGACAGTTTTCAGTTCTGAATATGAAAAGCAAATAGAAAAATTGTAGTAATTTAGTAATTTGGTGACCATTTTCTGCCACAAAAATTGTCTGTCATGTGAACTCAGAATCAATATAGGACAGATAAGACCTGTGGATAGCCAAGGAGCAAGATATGTTCCTAGGAAAATAAAAGGTGAATGGAACCAGATTAGAATTATATTAGATCCAAAACCCTCCAAGGATCTTGCAATTTTCTGAAAGAGAACCACGATGGAGGAACTGATTTGAGATTAATGATGTAAGACTTTAAACAGTAAGATTCAGTATAAAAATCGGTTGCTCTTACTAAAGAAAAGAGAGTGTTTTCATATGGCAGGTAAATTTGGGGGCCAACAACTTACATAAGTTGAGTCAGAAAATCACTTAGGAGAAATATGCCATTAGGCTAAGGAAAGACCCGAGTTTGGGTGGATGTGACACTGACAGTACATAGGAAGATGAGGATTTCACGGGTAGAAAGAAAAGAGAGATAAACTCAAGAGAAAAAGATAGGTAGTTAGTAAAAGGAAAATTGAAATTGAAAGCCATGATGTAAATGGTTCTGAGCAAGTAGAACTGAGGATAGAGTAAAATCTTAGGGAAGCTGAGCAGCACTTCATCGTCCACGTTTCTTTCCATCTCTAGGTTCATGAATCCAACAAACTGTTGTCTCTCATCTCCATCAGCAGATAGTAAATTCCCTATAGGGCAGAATGTAGCCCATGCTTTCAAGAATCTCCCTATGAGATAAAGTGAGGGCCTTACTAGAATAGAAACTCAATAAATAATAATTGGTAAATTAATGAATGGCTAGTTCCCTTTTTTCTTGAATACATTTTGAAATGTGGTATCAGTGTATAGGCCAGGCAAACCTAGAACTTGAGATTTTCCTGATTTAGCCTTCCAAGTGCTTGGATTACAGGATGTGTGCCATACTCAGTAACAGACTCTTCTTTAAGTAATCATCTTGTTAAGTAAGTCCTAGATTTGAGGAACCCAGAAAATGGATTGTACTTTATTTTCCTAATATTGATTAAAACAGGAAATTTATGGCTTAGATCATTATTGCTTTATTTAAAAAATAATTTGTTGGTCTAATGACAGATATAGTTAAGTGACACCTATGGGTCTTTAGGAGAGAGGCCAAGATTCAGTGATGATTTTCTTGCTCCTAGAGTCAATCAGGCTGGACTGTAGATAGCTTTGTCCAGGTCAGCCTGACCAGTAGTTTTCTATTACTGTTTGCGTTTTTGGGAAGCTTGGTGTCCTCAGAGCAAGTCAAGGTCTATTATGTTCACTGTCCTAGCACCAGCACCTACAATAAGCTTGTATGAAATGGAATACATGCTTAAGAAATGACGTGAAAAGAAGGGGAAGAGGGAAGGAAGCAAGAGTAAAGGAAGAGTAAAGGAAGGAGGTCTTCACCTAAAACTTAGTCATCTGTTATCAAAGTTTCCTCTTCCCCCAACCTCAATTTTTGTGCTAGGCGCCAGAGATTCAAACTGATGAAACTTAATCAAACTGATGCTCTTAAGGGACTGATAGTCTAGTGAGGTACAGAACTAACACAGCAAGAGGGGAAGTGTTTCATCATAACAGGAAGCCTGATAATAGAGGAAACAAACCAAAGGAAGCATCCAGTTGGCCCCTGAGGGGAAACAGGTCACTGAGCATAGTGCAAACCAGAGGAGAATATTAACAAACTCCTTTGTGCTTTGGAGGCTTGACAGAGTCTCCCTTCATATTCCTAAAGCTGATTATACACAGTTTGAGCAAAATGTGAAAGACAACAAGCCCTTCCTTGGATTTCAGCCTTTCTCAATTCGGAATCATTTTAGTGATTAAGTGATTTTTGTCTTGGCACAACTGGACGTTGCTTTCATTCTGGGAATGCAAGTGGCTGCTCTAAATTTGTCATGCAGTGGCTTGTTTTAGAGACATGGCTTTATAAGCACAGCCTAAATGTCTCCAATTAAAGGCCTGATGTTTGGGACAGACCTGTATGTAGCATATGCTGTTTCAGGAGTAGTGGCTTTGTTAAGCACAATCCATTAGCATCAGCGTTTGTTCTTTCCTGAGGAAATTCTTGTCCCCATGACAAGGATTAATGATAGAACATGTATATGGTGGTCTTTGTATTTTATAACAACCTATCACGGCTAAAGTGTCTATTTTAAATGTTCTGAAGAGGGTAGATAAACTTGAATCATAAGAAGGAGAACCAGTGGCAAAATAGGAAGGAAGTTTGGCTAAATTTTTACATATAGGATAGCCTTTTTAAGCCCTCTGATTTAATGTTTGAGGGGCCAGAGATAGAGGTCCTGCTTTAACTTTGGATTTTTGATCTTTCTTTATTCAGGTATTGACCCCAGCACAAATTAAATCAATATGCCAGGCAATTTTGGACTCTGGGAAGCAGTATGCCCTGAAGAAGAGAAAGCCGTTCCCCCTGATGTATTCTTACTATGGAACTGAATACTTGGGTGAGTGGCACATGCCTATAGGCTGGAGAGTCTCTACTGGTAACACTAAATAAAGAACGAATGCTTTCAGTTTTGCCATAGAACAGTGATTCTCAACCTGTAGGTCATGACCCCTTTTGGGGGTCTACTGACCCTTTCACAGGGGTCACATATCAAATATCCTGCATACCAAATATTTATGATGTGATTCACAACAGTAGCAAAATTACAGTTATGATGTGGCAACGAAAATAATTTTATGGGGGAGGGTCACCACAACATGAGGAACTGTCTTAAAGGGTCACAGCATTTAGGAAGGCTGAGGACCACTGCTATAGACTGTCATTATTCATGAGCAAGAAATACTTTAAAGCATTTGAAAACAAAAATTTAGATACAATTTAATACCTTTTCAAAGTGTGAATGACAGTAATATAAATATTTTAATATTTATGTTCACTAAAGACGAAAACCTTTTTTATCAACCACTTATTTATTTGAGATAGAAGTCTCAATACATTACTTAAGCTGCCCTTGAAATATTGGATTCAAACAAATACCCCACATCAGCTTCCTGAGGGACTGGGACTATGGGCATATATCATCATACATGGCTTAACTTTGTTGAAACATAATGAACAATTATTACACTGATTCTAAGTACTGTTTTTGAATAGGGGAATAAGATCAATTCAGTTAGTTTTTAATGATAGCAGATTCATAACAGGCAACTGAACTACAGTGACTAATTTTGAGCTCCGACTCATGTAAGGAAAAGATGAGTCCCCACCCACCCACTTTGAGTCCTTACACTCCTGAGCAAGACTTGCAAGCCATGCTTAAATGGTGTTGTGTCACAAAGTGACCTCTTACCTTTAGGTTATTGTTTACGTTCCTTTTACCTAGAATGTTTCACTTCCCAGAAGCCCTTCATCTGCTTCTAATACCCAGACTTCCAAACTTTGTGCAAACCTTATGAGATATACTGAGACACATTCTGTGTCTTAGGGAAAAAGATAGTTGAAGCCTATCTTGAGAATCATTAACATGTTTCAGGTATTTTCCCCTGAAGCAAATAGGGTGACATCATGGTATCATGCCCACACTGTTAAGGGAGTCCTCACTGTAACTTATTATAATTTGTGACTCACTTGTTCAACTGCCCTGTCAGGTTTTATGCACATTCAGGCTAGGGATTCGTTCATTTAGCTCTGTGATCCTTGGACCTTTGCCACAGAGGCTGCATTTAATGAGGTTATCCGAATGAATGGCTGAATAGCTAATGAGCAACATTAGTGCACGTTTTTTTCAAAGAAGTCTTGCATTCTTTTCTAAGTCTTTGTAGGATCAGACCTTGAAACAGGATTTGAGTATGAAAATCTAATTTGAAATGTGATCCTAGAAAGCATTGCTAGGGGAGTGGAGAAATGAGACAAGGAAGAGGAAGAATTTCATTGTAATATAATGAGCAGTTCTAGATAGCACAGGCTCTGTGTTAGACTTTTGAGCTGCTTTGACAAAGTGCCTGCTGTAGCAACTTAAAGGAGGAGACATTTTTAGGCTCATGGTTTCAGAAGGTCCATTCTGGGCCCATAATAGGGAAGAACATCGTGGGAGCAGAAGCATATAGCAGCAGTTATTCCTCTTGTGTTAGATGAAAATCAGGGAGAGGGAAGGGCCTGAAGACCATCAAAGATATATACTAAGCAATGTGCTTCTTCTAGATAAGCTTCATATTCCAACAGTTCTACAATATCCAGAAATAGCGCCACTCACTGGAGCACAAGCATTTACTATATGGCAAATATTTCATATTCAAACTGGAATAGGCTGAATTTCTCTGGAGACTCTTAGAGGACATATAGGACATGTCTCAGAATTGTCTTACCCAGTCTGAGAAGTTCAGATATTTATCTATGCATTTCCTGCTGTATTGGTTGGCTGCTCCAGGGGGTGTTAATTCTGTATGTGTTGAGCATATTCCTGTGGCCAGAGAAAAACTCAGGCAAAATAAGAACTATTTAAGGTAGGGAGTTTGGAGAGCATAGATGTGCCTCAGTGGAAAGTTTGCCAGTGTACTAGCAGTGTCTTTTACGGTTCTTTCATTAATAGTACTTTTTAAAGAGAAATTGACATTCTGGCCATTGATATACATACTACACACCACATTTCTGATAAATATGTAAATACTTTCCTGAAGACTCAAGCTTCCTTTTAATAATTATTACCATATATAATATGCAATATGTCTTAATGTATGACTAAATAATATGCATCATATATATTCTAAGCTGTATATGTTATATAATATGTGAATATTTATATGAATATTGTTTATTTGTATAAGTAATGAAGCACTAATAAAGGAATTGGATTAAAGGATTATAAGGCTGAAAAATCCAGACCTAAAAAGGTCAATATTGTAAGTTTCAGGCTGAGTCTAAGTCTCTAAAGAGAAGGCAAATACCTAAGCTGGAGAATTATTTCTTTGTGTTTTTGTTCCATTCAGGCCTTGATGAGTGGGTGAGGACTACATACTTTGGCAAGGGAAATCTTCTTTAATCATTTTATAGGTTCAACTTTTTTTTCAAGGTAGGGTTTCTCTGTCTCACAGCCCTGGATGTCCTGGAACTCTTTTTGTAGACCAGGCTGGCCTTGAACTTACTGAGATCTGCCTGCCTCTGCCTTCTGAGAGCTGGGATTAAAGGCGTGCACCACCACTGTCTGATGCCAGGTTCAACTTTTATTATTGTCTCCATAAGCACTCAAAAAACATACCTATATGTTTCAACATACCAATATGTGTTCAACAAAATCTCTGGGCACCATCTTGCCCAGTTCAGTTGCCACATAGACTCACTTATGTTCCTGCTGCAATCTATTATATAGAGTATTTCACTTATATTCTAAGATTTTTTTCAAATATGACTCACTTTCTGAACTGAATGGTGAGAGGTCTCTTCAAGAGTATAGGCAAACTCATATTCATCTTTGTGTCTCCATGGTGAGATAATGTCCAAAACACAAATATTCATTGTGAAGACTTCAATGAATTTATGCCAAGAGAAAGGGCTTTTTTTCTCTTTTGTTTACTCATCTGTCTTTAGCACCTAAAGCATCTGGTGCATTGTAGATGCTTAATACTTGTATTTTAAATAGATTGATGGATTATTAAGATATCTAGACCAAATTGATCTCAAGCATTTTGGGAATATTTTTATAAGATCAAATTTTCTATAAAGAGCTTAACAGTTTTAGTTAGTTTGTGGACCACATGGTTTCAGTCACAAATTCAAGTCTTCTGTATGATGCGAAGCAGAGAACAATGTGCAAATGGCTATGTTCCAATAAAACTTTATTTACAAAAGTAATGAATGAGCCAGATTTGGGCTGCAAGATTTACTTTTCTGCTGGTTTAGGTTTTAGCAACTCAATTGTTATAGTACTATATGTGCTTTTAAATAATATTTTAATGTAAAACAAATCTCACAATTTTCTTTTCACTAGATCAAACTACCTCACCTTGCTTGATGGATAAATGATGCTTGCTTTGTCCACACAGGAGCAGCTCATGGCCTGTCATCCATTCTGCAGATGCTTCTTTCTTACCACGAGCACCTCAAGCCTTCAGATCGGGAGCTGGTGTGGCAGAGTGTGGACTTCCTCATGGAACAGGAACAGAATTGCAACTGGCCACCTGAGCTGGGAGAAACGATCGAGAGAGAGAATGAACTGGTCCACTGGTGCCACGGTGCTCCAGGTCTCGCATACACTGTTGTCTGAAAACAGAAACAGGGTCGCCTTTCACTGAGCTTACACAGAGGGAGGTTCATTTTTCTGACATCTGAGGATATTTCTCATCCTGGGCCATAGCTATCAAGCTGAAATTTTTGAAAACTAAAAAAAAAAATCTTGATCTTTAAAGGACTTCTGAAAAATCATTCCACAGGTTGAAAAAATACATCTCTCTATCCACAGTGTTAAACAAGCACTCCCTCAAAATGTAATGTGACTCACATATGTAGTCCAAACTTTTAGGGTATTTGAGTGGCAGAGTGAGTGATGAGTATGTTCAGAGTTCTGGGTTTGAGTCCCAGAATATATGCACAAAAAGAATCAGTAGCCCCATGTTCAAAAGCAAAAAGAAATGGGTAGAATTAATTTTAATAATATGTAACCCAAATATTATTTAGTAGGATACTAATTTAAAAATAGATATGACTGGGCTAGGGACTAAAGGTGCTGCTGCTAGAATGCTTGCCTGGAACACAGAAGACCTGGGTTCAATCCAGAGCACTAAAAATAATGTTAGTGTACATTCTTTCAGACATTGAAATCCTTAAAATTTCCTGTTGATTTTAAAGTTACATAACATTATAATCAAATGCTACATTTTAGAGTCTTTTTAGCTACATTGGAAAGTGTACATCCACGGCCTGATCACTTAGATGGTGGCCTCTGTCATGCCTAGGAGCCTGACAGGTTGTAAATCTCTAATCCCAGGCTCTATCACAACCCAGTGAATCACAATGTATTTGACCAGTATCCTTATGAAACTTGTGTTAATCTTTAAGTTTAAGATGCATGGCTTTGAAATTCTTGGTCAACTGAGTATTTCCAGTAATAACTAATAAAATGTCTAATGAAATAACAACCCATCCCCCAGTGAATTCTGAAATTGAGCCTTGAAACCAGACAAACTTCACTATTCTATCCCACGTTTTACAAATCCCATTATACAACTAACTAGCCTTTTGAAGAAGGAATAATTTAAAAGAAGTTAAATTCTAACAAATAAATTCAGTTAATTGGCAAGGAGATTGGATTTATAAAATGATAGTTATTAAATGTGTTTTTACAATTGCGTGTGTACATAATGCTTTATAATCTCACCTTCTAAAATATTTTGATTATGAATGAATTTAGTTTACCAGGCTGTGCTTCAAACAGAAGAGCACAACTTTAGATTGCATTTGATTTATCTTTGTCTTGTTACCTGATTTTTATTACCTCCCTTCTCCCTTTAATTAATGTTCTTTAATCAAATTAGAGTTCTGTTTTTTCCTTGATGCAGTTTGAATAATACAAGTCACTGTCTACTGTCATATTTTCTTTGCCTGCCACATTTAACTATGGAAGGAATGGCAAATTGTGTATTTTAAAAGTACCAGGACCTAGTACATTATGTTCGGGCTAGCTGCTGCCAGGTACAATTTGTGCCCATTACTTCTTGCTTTGACCTTTTTGGGGAGAAAAAACACAGCAGTTATTTACCATTCTGGAAATCATGTTTCTTGTTATACTCAATACTTCTATATATCCTTCCTCTTAATCATTCTCAGCGGTGGTCTCTGGATGTTCTCCAAGCATCCCAGGATTCCTAAATTCTGGAGATGTCCCAAATTAAATATAGACTATTTAAAAAGAACTCAATATGCTAGTAAAAGCCCTTAATAGAGTAGAAAGAAATCTACTAAAATGAGTGGGTGAGCCTGTTGAAGTAGGTGTTTAAATGGCTGTTATTGTACCCTTTCTGCATACCAAATGCCATCTGTTTCAGCAGGTCATGGATAGGATTCATGATATTGGAGACTTTATTTACCCTCCTGTAACATTCATTCTAAGTGTTTTAAGAAGAGTAACATAAATATATTGCTTCATATCAAAAATAAGTCCATGTAGTCACCAGAGTATGAAAAAGAAACCGATTAACTAATTGCATAAGGTCGTTATTTCTGCTTACCTCAGCCCTCACCTAAGAGTGATTATAAAACTGATAATTGCAGGTCAAAGACAGTCAAGATCTCACTGAAGCTGACTACAATAAATTTCTCTCAAAATTCAACAGGAAATGGCCTAGAAAAAATAATTTATTTGTTTGAGAAAAATTTTGAGAATAGATTTATGAACAGCAGATGATTTGGGATGACAGACCATTCATATGATTAAAAAATCTGCCAGAGATAAGTGTGGCACTTCATTAATGCTACCTTATTCACACCTTAGCTTCCTACGGGCTTTCTTTCAGCTCACCTCTACAAGTGACTACCCTAGATATTAGGTATGAAATGCATAACTAGTTCTTGACTATAGATGAGCAACCCTGAGGTCTAATTGTAACTCCAACAGGTAACCTTGAAAAAAATCTCTTTTTTAAAAAAAATCTGAAATGAGCATGCTAAAGTGGAGTAGTGAATCTCAGTATTTTTGTCACCATTAACACATTTC
Organism: Ellobius talpinus; assembly: GCA_001685095.1. Taxonomy (NCBI): domain Eukaryota; kingdom Metazoa; phylum Chordata; class Mammalia; order Rodentia; family Cricetidae; genus Ellobius; species Ellobius talpinus. Next base: position 11,926 of record LOJH01021115.1, on the reverse strand, counting down.
ACATCTGGACCTTTGCCATTCCTAAGGGAAGTATCTCAGATGCTTTTATAAATACCTACAGTGACATGAAGCTTTGTCTCCTTAAATACAATAAAGTATTGCAGGAAGACTCATGTGATCCCTTCATAACCTTGATCACTCTGAAATACAGGATGGAAGTCATTTGCAGAATCATTAAAACAAATGCTGTGGCTAAAATAACCTCCCTGGCTGCATCAGGTTACAGCATTACTTTGGTAACATTGACAGAGCACTTCCTTCATTCTGTGTGAAACACAGGTGTGAGCAGTTTTGAAATTTCATTCCACAAAGGCTCTTGGGTAGGTGACTTTGAATAAAGAGCAAAGTTCCTGGAGCACAGATTGGTAGCTAAGTTTGTAATTCCTCAGCAAAATTACACATCCTAGCATGAACCTGAGTGGTGTTGCTCCAGTATGTTGAAGTAGTGTATTCTATCTGTCGTAAGTCTCTGAAGACCCCACATTTCAAAGATTTAGTCTCCCCAAACCATCTTTATTAAGTTGTGATTTAATTTCCTGGTTGTATTTGGCAAAGTCATATGTCGTCACTGACTTCTGTTTCATATCTTTGAAGACTAATTAGTGGCCGCAGGAAAAAGTTGTGCTAGTTCCCATCACAGTCAAAGAAAACATGACATCCTTTCCTTTAAGAATCGGAAGCTTTAGGATGGTTTCCATTAGGTCAGAGTAGGTGCTAGCAAATTTAGAAACATGTTCAAGGCCCTACTCTGTCCAGAACCCTAGGATCCATAGCCTTTTAACTATCTGGGGCTAATGTTTGATATAGCAATTAAAATCATCTCAGTCTGTCTTCTTTTTTAATCTCTGCTCTCCCTCTAGTGCCAGCTTCCACTAAAGCAGTGGTGCTCAACCTTTCTAGTGTTACAACCCTTTAATACAGTTTCTCACGTTGTGGTAACCTCTCCTAAAGCTCCAACCCTTTAATACAGTTTCTCTCATTGTGGTGACCCCAACCATAAAGTTATTCTCATTGCTACTTCATAACTGTCATTTTGCTACTGTTATGAAAGGTAATCCAAATATCTGATATGCAGGGTATCTAATATGCAATCCCTGTGAAAGGGTTTGAGGCTCACAGTTTGAGAACCACTGTGCTAGGGTGCTAAATGAGGTATTGCAGGGACAACAGACATTTGTGGAACTATTTGGTGGCAAAACACCACACCAGATGAGGAGAAAAGAAAAGCAATATGATAAAATTCCTGCCCTTTAGTGGTTTGCCTTAGAGTAGGGGAGGCAGACAGGGAAACCGATAGTTTAATTTGGTTATGTATAAGTGCTACATTATATATAGTGTGAGATAGGATCCAAGAAAAGAGATTTCTCATGCTGCCTCCAGATTCAGTGAAGGCTTCCTAAAGAAAGTGATTTCTGAGTTGAGTTGTGCCAAGAAAAACAGGAGGCTTCTTCCAAGAATAATAGGCACTCAGTAGCATTGGAACACTGCAGGTAGTCTGGTTTTGTGGAAGTCAGAAACTTCAGTCCAAGAATGAAGAAGCAGCTAGCAGACAGAGTAGGATGCTGATCATGAAGGGCTTTCTGTATCATGCTATGGTGCCTGTATAATAGGGAACCCTTTGGCTTTTCCTTGGGTAAAACACTTTCTACCTAACACACTCTTTTCTGTGTATCTGGAAGCAGGCCGTACTCTCAAGGGAACCTACTAGGCCAAGGGTTGTAGGACAAAGAAGCTAAGAAAAGCCAGAGGAATGGTTTTCATGGAGACTAGCTTTACTCTGATTCTGAGGGATGCTAATAGACACAAGATCCACTGAAAGTTTGCTTCTGTGTTGAGGCAAAGGAGTAGTAGACTTTTGTATTCCATGATAGCTCCAGAGGGCTGAGTATTTGATACAATTTTCTGTTTGCCTGTGGGGCAATCTCTAAAAGCAGGAATCCAGGACATATGTTAGCAGCCAGCTGTTAAAAGAATTCAGGCGTGGTCTGCTTCCTGATAATATAAAGGGAAGCTGATTCAGTTACCTCATTGATTGCTGCTCATCCTCCAGTACTCAATTAGAAGATGATACTCTAGTAGGCCTTTCCCACCAGCAGGGTCTCTCCTGTTTGTTCCCATAACTATATTTGTATTTACATAGCCTAATTTGCACTTCCAGATTAAGCTATAAAAGCCATTAATGACAGAGACCTTTTTTATTGATTTTTATTGAGCTGTACATTTTCTCTGCTCCCCTCCCTGCCTCTCCCCTCCCCCCTTCAACCCTCTCCCAAG
>LOJH01021114.1:6563-20444 GCA_001685095.1 Ellobius talpinus | reverse complement strand
ATCCACCTAAGGGCTGGCCTATCAAAAGGCCAAGGCAGTTTCTTTATTAACTAACGAAAGTAACACATAGATAGATGACCCTCCTAAATCATTTTTTCTTTTTTGTTTAAACAAAAAGGCTTTTATTTTAACATAGTAAAATTATATATAACAAAACAGTTATTAAGAAGAATTACAATTATAATATTTTTATCTATTTTATCTTTTATCATAACAAAGTAAAATTATAACTATAATTATCTATCTATTCTTTAATTTCATCAAAGACTCCAGAAGGATATAATATTATATAAGTAAATAAGAAGTAAGCAATTTACAAAACTCTAGAAATGACAGAGACATCTCGTTGCCTGGACAGTCACCCAAAGTTTCTTTGTACCGTTGGGGCATCCGTCTTTGGCCTACAGGCCCATAGTATTCAGAGACATTTCCATGAAGTAGGAAATTTCAAAGACAGTTGAGTCATTTTCTGCTGTGTCTTGTAGAATGTCTCGCAGACTCTTTCATGAGTCAGGAACCCTGAAGGATCATTTCATCTTTAGGCAAGTTTAGCAGTCCTCTCTCTGTGGGTTCTTTGTATCCAGTTTACTTCACTACAGCCTTCCTCCAGAGAAAAAGACTTGTCTATAAGCAATTTGAAGGAGAGAAATCAGGGAAACAGCTAAGGTTTTATGCATCACTGTTTGGCATAACAGGTTGGCTTGATAGATGGTTGTAAACAAGATTGCTTTATTTTCCAAAAATATACTTTGAGGACCAACATTTCAAAGGAAATTCTAGATAATCCATTCCATGACTGGATGGGGACAGGCTGGGCAGTCTGTTTTCAGCTGGAGGACTTCCCCTCAAGATGCACTGGAGAATGAGACTTCTGTTCTGATACAGCTACCATGACCTCTCAAGAACCTTTCTCCAGACATCGGCCACCTCCTGTTCTTTGCATGCATTTCCCAGCCCTTTCCACTCTATGCAGTCACCAGTTCTCCTCTCACTGTCTGCTCCTTCCAACCAGCAAGCCTTTCTTCAGAAAGGCAGCAGAGTTTCTGGATATCGCTCCCTCTGGTATGTGTGTTTTCTTTAAACTTTTCCTTACTTTATTTTTGCCTCTCCAAAAGAAGATATTGACTTTTTTTTCTAAAACAGAAAACCCCACCTATACCTCAACTTTTTCCTCCTCTAAAGCTTCACTTCATCAATTATTCTGTCTGTTGGATATTTCAAACCTCCTCCGATGGCTTCTTCCCTTGATCCTGCAGACTCATGTTGAAATACCTACTATCCTTAAAATTTCAAAATAAAACCTGCTCTCAACCCTGTTTTCCCTAAAGTCAGCATTTCTTCATCCTCCCACAGGTCCTTGCTCTCTCCTTATTCAGATATTTTAAAAGAGAAACTGTACTTTTCCCATAAGGTTTTAACCATTTTTCCTTGAATTATTGCATCATTCTTTCTATTCCAGGACAAATAAATGTTCCATCACACATTATCAAAACCTCTAATTATAAACTTCACAGGCTTTTGCCTTTCATGTGTGAATTTCCCATTCCATGTAATGCAATACTTCTATTAAGCCACCAATGGTCTTTCATCCCATGAAAAGTTCCAGAAAAAGAATTTGAACTTGAGTTGGGTTACCACTTTTCATCCCAACACTTGGGAGGCAGAGGCAGCAGGTTCTCTGAGTTAGAGTCCAGCCTGGAGAATTTGGACTTGACTAGTGTAATTTACTGCTATATCCATGGAGCCTAGATTGGGCTGTGTTTCATAGAAATTCATAGAAGTTCAATGAATGAATGTGGAATTGGCACATATAATGTGATGTCACTTGGTTTCATGTTACTTGTGACAAGATGAAAGACTCAGTAATCCAGTATTCCAGAGTTCAAGAACTGATCTTGAATATTTATGGTAATTTCTAAACCATTGTACACAAGTAACTATGGCTCAAATTTTAGTATATTTTGTATATCAGATATCACTGTGGAATAATATTTCTGTACACCACGAAGATGTGTTGCTTTCTTTGTTAATAAAAAGTTGATTGGCCAATGGTTAAGCAGTATTTTAGAGGCAGAGAGACCTCTGGGAAAAAGAGGGGCAGGGTCTCAGGAATTGAGAGGAGACGCCATGAGATGCAGAGAGATCAGGGTGGGAATTCATAGATGAGGTAAATAAGCCTCGTGGGAGCATGTTAATTAATAGAAATGGGTTAATTTAACTCATAAGAGATATTTAAAATAAAACAAGCCTAAGCTATCAGCTGAGCATTTATAATCAATATTAAGTCTCTTTGTAATTTTTTGGTGAGTGACTAGCAGGACAGAACTGATTAACTGGCTAGACAGAAAACCCCACCTACAAGATACTTAAGAGGCAGCAGTGATTGGTGACAAAGACAAAATTCCCCTTTCTCCAAGCCTCACATCATAGATAGGGAAGACAGTGCTTAATGTTCTGGCTAGTTTGTATGAATCTAGCAAGCTAAATAGAAATGGACAAAAGAATGGCCTGAACTAATCTCATTATATAGTGCAAGTTAGACTTTGAGTGTCATGGCAATTTTTTCTATTAAGATCCAGTTGCCCCTTCAACTCCAGTTAGCCCTTGTCCATTACAGACAGCTAAAGATGTCCTTCACTCTCATTGAATAACCATGGTATATTTGCATGTTCACATGTACACTGAGACTCCACCTTTCTACTTTACTCTTTTAAATTAATATTGGTTTTTAAGTTTTATTTATTTTATGTGTATGAAAGTTTGCCCACATATTCATGCATAGTGCCTACATAAGTCAAAAAAGAATGTTGGATCCCTAGAACTGAAATTATGGATGGTTACGATCCATGTGTAGGTGCTGGAAACCAAACCTGGGTCTTGGAGAAGTGCAACAGGTGCTCTTAACCGCTGAGCTATCTCTCCAGCCCTCTAAGTGTTTTCAACAATACCAGATGGCTCGGGAGACATTAGCTTTATATCATATTGCATAAGTAATCTCATTTTCCTTCTTTTTTGAGATCTCTTTTGGTGGTTCTCTATTTTAGGGTCTTTGGCACCCTCAAATGAGAACTTCAGCAGAAAATTCTTTAACATTTTCTTTTTGAAAAGATTTTGGGATTTGAGTTTAGTGTCTTAGATGAATAAGTTATCCTGGTTTTTATTTTAATGTCAGTTTTAACAAGTTGTGATTTCCAAGGATTTTTATTTTCATTTCCTCTGTATTGCTGAATCTGCCAGCATAACATTTTCTCTTGTTACCTAATATTTTTAGATCCTAGAATGATATCTTGTCTCATTACTGATACCAATTATATTTTTCTTTCTTAAGTAATATTGTTGTTTTTAATAATTTATTAAACATTTCTAAATATTGATTTTTGCTTTTGTGAATTTTGTCTACTATTTATTTTCATTGGGTTTGGACACATACTTTATTTAACATTTTTCTGCTTATTTAAAATTTAGTTGGCATATTTCTAAGTTCTTAAGTGAAATCATAAATCATTATTTTTAATTTTTCCCTCCAATATATTTAATGTTCACATTTTTGTTAGTTACTCCCATAAACTTGACATTTTCTGTCTTCCCTTTTATTTGTTCCTTCTTAAAGGATATATTATTTTGTGTTTTCATTTGACACATAGGCAACCCCTCTAGTGACTAGTCTCTTTTTAAAATACAGTCTTGAGCTTAGAGTGATTTGACTTTTTTTCTTTGAAATTTAATGCCATTTTTATAAAAGAACAATCTTGGTGTGACACTGCTCCTTTGAAACACACTGAGATTCATTTTATGGGTAACCATATGGTATCTTAACAAACATTTGATGTACACTTAAGAAAGAAAATTAAGCTCTTGTTCATTTTATTCTTGGTCAGTTAAGGCTCAGTACTTCGGTCATATTTAGACAGAGCTTGGCAAAGCAGTCCCTTCTTGGGACATTGCTGGAGTCATACCACAAGGAAAGGAGAGCACAAACAGCACCCAAGAAAGTTTGTTTCTAATTCCTTTTCCTGTGCCCATTGCTCACAAAAAGTTTACAAGGTTATTTCTGTGTCAGTCTAATGAGGCATACCTAATACTCCAATATAAAGGAGATTTAAAACAATGCAAATATCCTCATCATATTGACATAAATATGTCAAATAGGAGACATATTTATCAGATTTATATAATGAGTTGATACTATCTTCATGTTATCTCTCAATTAGAAGTTGCTGTGTAGTCATATGCAGCCCACATACTTGTCCAAACCACTCTCAGAGACCATCTGGACTACTGCAAAAAGATCGTAATAGATTTGTCTGCATCCACTTTGGCTCCCTGATAACAGTCATAGAACTCAGCAAAAAATCTGACCAAGCCATATACTTTCTATTCTTGCCCTAGCCACATTTACCAGAAGCCTAGGCACTGAAAAACCTTTCATAGCCTCTACATGCATTAGTTTAACATGGAATCTATAAATATGATGTGTGAGGCCGGTCATAGCTTGCACTGTTACACAATCTGAGGTTCTTCCCATGCATGCTGTCCCTCCTTCATCAGTCTTGGGGCTTCTTGGTTTCTTAGTTTAATGAGTCTATGTATAACCCCATCTTTGTAAGGACTCTTTGAGCTACGATATCCTTTTCTTTGAGCTTACCCTGTCTCACTTGAACACTGAGTTCAAGTCCTCCTAGCCATGGTATTCTTACTTGTATCACCTTTTGATTTTACTGACAATGGCTATCATATTTTTTTCTTTTCCTCTTCTTATGATGAATACTTTTGAAAGCTACTTAAAGAAAGTATTGCTTTTTCTATTACTGTGATAAAATGCTTAACAAAAGAAACTAAGGGAAGGAAGACTTATTTGGGCTCACAGATCAAGAGTATAGTCAACCATAGTGCAATACTCATGATGGCAGGAGATTGAGATAACTAATCATACTGCATCCATAATCAGGAAACACAAAAACACGAATGTTGATTTAGAGTGTTGTTTCTCCTCTTAATTTAGTCTAGAATCCTAGCCCTTAGACTGTTTGTTATCCATATTTAGGGAGTGCCTTTCCAGTTTGACGATATGAGCTAGAAACACAGACATGCATAGAAGTTTGTCTTATAGGTACTAATTCTAGATCCCATCAAGTTGACAATCAGTATACAGCATCAAAGGAAGAAGTATTTATTTTGTCTCATGATTTGAGGAAACATAGTTGATCACAGTGGGGAAGTCGTGGCCTTATGGGGCTCTGTGGCAGTAGGATCATGTTACTAGAACCACAGACAATTTAAAGAACCAGGAAGCAGAAACACAGAGACCCAAGAATAGCTACAAACTTCAAAAATTTCCCCTCCAAAGCCACTTCCTCCTGTAAGACCACACCTCCCCAAAAGTTCCACAATTCCCCAAAATAGCACCACAATCTTCCTATCAAGCATTCAAACACAGGATACTATGGGGAACATTTCACATCAAAATTCTAACAGCACGGGTATTTTCCTGCCATTAGTGAACCATGACATTGAATTATTCATATTACTTAATTCAGGACCAAAATTGGCTATGGTCTATGGCACACAATCCTTTTATTTCACATTTAATTTTGCTAATATTACTATTAATAGTATTATTAATATATTGATGATATTAGTTCATATTAATAATCACTAATATATTATTAACATATTATTATTTCATTGCTTTCTCACCAGGATACTTTAATCAACATAAAACATGACTTCAATGTTTATCACATGTATTAACTTTGTACACTCACTGGTTTTTATATATTGTGACTCTTCCTTCTCCCCTGTACTATTAAATATAAGAACTCTCTCTGTGTTGCTGTATTAATACCAAGCTCATTCTCTCACTAAACCTCCCTGGTATGATTACCTATTAACTGATGAAGAAATCTAATCTGTTTGTAGCTGAGTTTTCTCTTAAGTTTTTGTTTGTTTTTTTTTAACATGAGCACTGCACCAAATATGAATCTGGGAAGAAAACAAATTAATTTAAATTTAAGTTACAAATTTTTAAGTTGATTTTTTATATATCATAATGAAAGCAAATGGTTTGAGCAAAACATTTGAAATTACAGAACAATCCCTCCAAAGATAAAACACAAACCAGTAACCTCTCTAAAGATGAGACCTACATGTCTAAAACTACACTGTAAAATCTCATTGATAACATGAGACATAATAGTACTTTATCATTTATTCCAAATGTATTTTATATTATTTTCTCTTAAGTTTTTGAAGGCAAGATTCTGTAGGTCCATGGATGTGTGGTAGCTAGGTTTCCATAACTCTGATGGCAGTAACCCACACCTCCTTTTCTATCAAGTGACATTGCTGTTTCCTTATCTTTCTTACAGATACAGAAATACTATAATCAAGTCAGCAGTGATTCATAAAGTGAGAATTAAACCCCATTTCCTCTTTCTTCCAAATGCCAGTGTCTTATTTCTTGCATGTATCCGAGCTCCTTGAAGAAATGGATTGCATTCAAGGTCTAATTTTCTGCTCTGGTTTTAGAATACAGACTTTTTCACAAGATGCCTTCCTCCTACAGGCAACAGCAAAGACTCACTGCAAGCCTCAAGTTCTATGCCAGCTCTTAGCTTTGTTCAAGAGCTTGCCAGGCCTCAAACTAGCTATTTGGAGTTGGCAAAGCTGTTTACTTTCAAGCCTCCACTGTCAATAGATCAAGTAGAAACACTGATAACTCAATGAAACTCCAGGCAGCCTGCCCATCAGGAGCATCAACATGATACATCTCTATGTACAGGAAGATTTAGCCCTAAAGCCTAAGTAAAGAGGAACTCCTGGTTTTGATCCAGAACAGATAATAGCACTGTTCACCCTTGAACTTGCCAGGACAGGGAGAAATCTGTGCAAACACATCTATCTTAGCTAAAATAGCCTCATGAACCACACAGAGTACTAATAGGCTTGGGGAATAATAAGGATGAACAAATAGCCATAGGGACTGGAGCTGAGATTCTCAGTTGATGGATTAAAGTAGCAACTATACTCCCTCCTTAACAATTTTTAGTGAGAGATTCTGCTATGTGTCAGGCACTTTGCCATAGGTGATTTTCAACATAGTCATAGTCTATGGAGAAAAAGAAGCAAAGTAACGGGGTAAGTAAAATAATCACAGTAGTGTTTTGTTATCCCTACTGATGATTGTGACCTTGGCCCTGCCTGACCACACAGTGAGTTGTGTTGAGACAGATCTGCTGCTGCTGGCTGCTTTTCAAAACTTCTCCAAGCCAGGTAGAGCAGATTATAGCACTGTAGCTGTGATGGGACTGAGATTTATTGGTGTTGCTACCTGTGACACCACTTTTGAAATTAACTCCAAGAGGTGTCAGGAAACACATTAAAATGTTACTTCCCTCAATGTTCTCATCTAAAAAAGAATATCTTCAGTTACTCTTTTTGAGACTTCACAAACCACATGGGATGACTCACCAGGGCATGTTACATAAACCAACCATTGTATTTATATATATTTCATTAGTATTCTGACAGTCATTCCTCCTCGAGGTATTCCCTGAATCTATTTCCCTTTGTTTCTATGTTCCTTAAATGTCTCCACATCATTCTACTTTACTGTCTCCAGCTTCCTTCTCTGCTATGTTGCAATCTCTTGCTAAGTAAAGACAGAAAAGTCTTGAAATGAGGGCTCACACTCAAGTTTTTACTAGATAATAAGATATCCATCTTAAGTAATTTGTTTTACAATGAAATATTGTGTTTTAGAGACATAATGTGCCTTTCATTCTTTAAATTTTATACTTTCTCAATGGTTGCACTTTAATTTGGATTGTTGGATTTCTTTGGAGCAGTTGCTTTATCTAGGAAGACACAATGAAACGCTGCTAGGTCTAACTCAAAGTCATCTATGGTTGTGTAGATTATTAAACATGGCAACGTAGGAATGAATATGACAAGAGCTAAGATTTCCTCTACTAGCACCACGCACTAAGAATCCTACTAATGGCTGAGACAATGACTCATTGGATAAAAGCTTCTGATGAGAAAACCTGGTGATCAGAGTTAGAACCCTGCAATATACATTACAAAGATAAAATGATAGATGTGCTTGTAATCCCACACTCCCAATACTCCTAAAATGAAGTAAGAGAAAGAGATTAGAAAACTTCCCTGGTGCCTGTAGGCCAGCTAACTTACAGTGTATAACAGTATGGGAGAAACAAGATGGAAGGTGAGAACTAATTCCTGAAAGTTTGTCCTCTGACTTCTACATGCATCATTCATGAATACACACACACACACGTACATACCCGCACACACAGGCATGTGCACACACACACAGGCACGTAAATACATACACCTTGCCTATAAAAGAATTTAGGAAAGAAAGAGCTCCTAACTTCGTCTTGATTGTAGTAATGGACTAGGGATTCAGGTTGAAATTAGGTGCTCTAAGGACTGCTCCTGAAACGTAGACTCTAGTATTAAACTGAGCTACTCTTTAGACAAACACAGGGCCAGCTATTAGATTCAGTTACCTCCTCCCCCAGTTTGCCATTCAATCCAGTCAATGAACAAAATCTTTGTGTCATTCAATAGACAAAAAGGAAAGGCAACTAAGGTAAGATCAAAGATTTAGTTTTGTCCTTGTGTTTTATAACTAAAGTGAGCAAGTGGGAAGAAGACCATGTCACTCAACAGAGTATTAACTAGTTATTACTGTGGCTGGGTTTTTCTGTCTCTCTCACTAGACTGGCCATACTGAGAGAAAATCTTTCTATCCCATACATCCCTGTCTTTTTCTTCTACCTATCCTTTCCTCTTTCCTCTTATAAGTTTAACAATGAACACTGGCAAATTAAAATAGATTAAGCATCTGGGAACCTATACAGTCCATAAGCTAGCTTTATGCTTCTTAACGTACTGTTTCCAAACTAATGATTACAAAAATGATGTTTTACTGACTTTGTCCTATGACACAAAACTTCCATGCAGTTATCTGAATGATACTAACCTAAGCGTTCTTTTCTTCTGGCTGCCAGGATTGTGGGATAGCATTGGGCTTTTATTCTCTGCTATAAGATGGCATTGACATGCAAAGGAACTCAGATATGGAACATAGGTGCTACGCATAGTGGCTTTGTTGCATGTAATCAAACACCAAATAGCCTTTATAACTCTAGACAAAGTCAAACTCTCAGCTCAAAGTAGTAGAAAGTTGTGAGAAACCCCCATGTCCATTCATCTTTTCTTCCCATCCCATTAAGCAACCAGTTTCAAGCCAGAATCATTTGCTTAAATCAGAGCATCCCAGAGTATGAACCTCTCCTTTATGGGATAAAAGGTAGGGGTAGGACAGTGAGCATGTTACATCCTTCAGTGCATTTTCTTTCTCTGAAAATTATTTGGCCATTTTTCCATTTTCTATACTTTTTTCCTGTTCTCTTACACCATGTTAAACTTGAAATTTAATACTAGCCTTTATAACTCTCCTTCCTAAGGGTCCTAGGCAGTTCTACTATCAAGCCACCATTTTTCTCCCCTAGGTCAAACAGTCTCTGTATCTAGTGATAAATATTATTACCCAGCCCAAGGCCTTGACTGGCACTTTTCCATGCCACTGGCCTCTTTTCAGAATCACCTGCGATTTTCATGAGGTTAGGTTTGTTGTTGTTGTTCAGTTGATTGGTTGGTTGGGTATTTTTTTGTCCCCAAACCAAAAAAATGACTAGGAAATGAATCAAAAGAAAAGGTATTCTGTGAAACTAGACATGCTTTCAATTCATCTTTAAAAAGAAAAACCTAGTTTTTTTCATTCTTTTAAAATACTATGAGTGCTATCTAGGACAGCCATCAACCTATCAAATAGGTGTAAGTATTATTATATTACTGGTGAAGAAATTGAGATTTTGGGTCTCTTGCAGATGTAAAACTTGTAAGTGAAGGAACCAGTATTTGACACTAAAACAAAACAAAAAGAAAAAAGTGTGTTGTATGAGCAGCAGTCAGGTCAATACATGAGGTGACACTATTACTTATGTCTCATCTTGTCCTTTGTGCTGCCATGTTTAAAGGATAGCATTGGGTTGTCGTTCTGTACCACAACATAACAACAATGAGCAAAAGGGCTCATAAATAAAGACATCTCACTGTTAAACTTAGTGGCTTTTAACTATCTCATGTGCTCAAATGCCAACTAATACTTAGAATGTCATTCACATGCTGTCACTTGAATCCAAGTTACAGAACGTTGTTAGAAATCTCTGTCCCTACTTGTCCTTTTGTCCCATTCCTTTCCATATCAGATTTCAGGAAAGGATCATTTCACAAGCCTTACTCCCTATTCTTAGAGCAGTTGGACACTTCCAATTTAAAGCCTGATTGATCCGCCATGACTTCGAACACCACACATACTCATTCACACAGCCTACACCCATTCATTTACTTCACATCTTCTGCATTCCAGGAACTGGGATATACATCAAATGACAGTCAGCAAAATAACTCTCTAAGGATATTTCCTAGTGGTAGTGGTTCTGTCCTTATGATCTAATGACCTCAAAAGGCTACAACTCCTGATACCATCTTGGGTATTGGAATTTTTACATAATAATTTTGGAGATATGTGGGCGTTCTCTTTCCATAACGAGTATCTCCCTACCTTATGTTTCTCTATACTCTTCTTCCTTCTACTTTCTAGAGTTTTTGTTAATATTATTCATAATTCATGACTAATTATTCTGATTTCAGAGACTGCTTGATGGTGAGATGTCAATAAATTAATACATTTAAGTTATCATGGAAAGAAGTGACAAATGACTGCTAAACTGATATAAAGATGAATAGGTGTCTCCTACAAAATTTTCTTAAATTTGTGAATTGTTGTGAATAATCATTGCATTAACAAGAAATAATGGAGAAACAGGCAAGTTAAGCTTTAGGCCCCTTTCCAACCATTCCTGGCTCCTAGGTCATGACGCCTCTCAGGGACATTTATGGTTAGAACCATATGGATTTTGCCTTGCAAGCCAAAGGTATGTATAATCACAGAGTATGGTTACAGTAATATTACTTTTTGTGATGATAAATCATGAAGTCATACCTCTCTTCACCAAAACACATGCTTGCATTACAGCATTGATGCAACAATGACAGGTATAAAACAACCCTTCTATTCTCAAATGAAAGGTTCTTTTCTCTATGAATCTTTTGGTACCATATCAAGACACAATGATTCCTCTACTACTAAAGCATGCACAAAATTCCATTGTACTAGACAAGTATATGCTCAACTATCTACCTATCTATCTACTATCTATCACCTATCTATCCCTTCAAGTATCTACATATTTATCATAAATATTAGGTAGTTTTCTGTTATTTTAACAAACTAACAGAGATGAACAACACCATACTTAATCTTTACTATCAGCCTGTTTGGAGTGACAATTTCCTAGGAGATAAGTAAAGCATGCTTCTGAATATGTCTGTGAAGATGTCTTTACACATGATTAGTTCATGAGGACTCTGGCTTAATACATGTTCAATATATCCATAGATCCATAATTTGAATAGAGGTGGTAAAAGAAAAAATGTGGGAATGACTTAGAGGAAATTGGAAAACATCCTAGGGGAATATCTGCTGCCCTGACTTCTTCCTGATTTTGTTTTTCTCTGATGTCTACAATGAGCTTAGTGACTTCTGCTATGTATTTCACCACCATGATGTTCTGCTCCATTGCAGGCACAGAGTTAACAGAGTCAACAATTATAAACAGAAACTTGCAAAACTGTAAGTGAAAATGTCTTTCCTTCCTTAAATTATTTATGTCTAGAATTTTGTCCCATCAATAAGTAGTCTGACTACTTATTTATATGATATTTCTTTTTACTCACACTTTCAGAACTCTCAACCTATCATATGTTGGAGTTTCTGCTTTAAGGCAAGGCAGGGTATCATAGTGGGAAGGTGTCATGGAACAAAGATGCCCACCTCTTGACAATCAGAAAGCAAAGGGATTGTGAGAGCCTCCCAGTGCCTCCTTGAAGGCATGTTTCCATGACCTATCTTCTTTCCACGAAGCCTACCAGAAATATCCCACTAGTTTCTAATAACATCATGAACTGAGGACCCAACATTTATCATGGAAGCCTTTAAAGAAGACACAAAATACAAATGTACACACTATCTACTTCTTAATCAATCTTGCCATGGAAGAAAAGAGCCCTGAGAATCTGAATTATTCCTTGCTGATATCTTCACTTCCTTACAGGATTGGTCTTAGGTAAATATACTGGAACTAAATATGTAGAGTGTTTTAAAGTCTGAGAAAATAAATCATGTTAAACAAGTTAACGGGTTGTGAAAAACATTTTACATTTTAGATAGAGCGGCCAAATATTTTTATAGAGGTAACTGTCAATGGTGTAAAGGATCTCTATCCTTTATTGGAGTAGGTTTGAGTTTAAAATTCGAGTTTGTCATCACCCTTCCCCTCTATGAAAAATAAAAGATTGGATTTCTTAAAAGAGTACAAAATCCCCTGTGTTAGTAGTACAATGTCCTGGTTTGAGCTTAACATCCGAGAAATTGTCATCACCTTTCCCCTCCATGAAAAAAATAATTGGATTTTTAAAAAGACTATAGAATTCTCTGTGTTAAAAAGTACAATGTCCTGGCTCATCCTAGCTGATGGTGTTTTTGTGGTCTTTGGCCTGGATCACTTCTCCCATTGTTCTGTGCTCTCTCTTCTTGTTTTGTTTCCCAAGGAAATTTTGGGTTCTTCTTATGCAGACCCTCTATTTAAAGTAACTCTAATCATCCTTATGTAGGTCCTCAAAGATTTTCTAGCCTTTCTGTTCTCAGAATGCAAAAATATAAATTTCCTATTCTAAGACATTCTTTATTCACTAGGATGAGAGTTGTTTTGCCTGCAAATGACAGAAATTCAAATTTAAAATTCACTTATATAAAAATGAACTCAGAAGATTACATAATCAGAAAATCCCAAAGGACTTAATCTGACCAGGCAAAACTGGATACAGGGCTTCAAACTGTCAACAGCATTTTCTGTCTTTCCTGCTTGGTTCTGTTTTCTCTCTCTCTTTCTCTCTCTTCCTCTCTCTGTCTTTCTCCATGAGAGTAAAGATGATGATAATCTGTTTTAGGCTACTTCTGCCCTCACAACCATTACTTCCATAGGAAAGGCAAGGCACTCTGACTACAAGCATCCACAGACAGCATTCCCAACAGTGTCCATCAATCATGTTTGAATATGTGTACCTGATTCTGGGCTTATATAGTTTGAATGTCACTCGTCTCTTCTGAAATTTGCAAGGTCAACTTATCCTTAGTTTTATGACCTGGCTATGGCAGTTGGAATCATTTTGAGAAGTGGTAAGAAAAGGTATCAGAGCAGTCTCCATATTTGAATAGCAGTAGCTGTATAAGAAGAGGGAGAGCATTTTGGAAGATGGATCACTTAACAGGGTGCCTACCAAGTACACATGAGAACCTTCGAAAGGATCTCGAGTACCTATGTAGGAAAGCAAGGTATGATCTTACACATCAGTAGCCCTATTAGAAAGAAGGTGGGGGAAGAGGCAGAGACAAGAATTCCTGAAACTTTCTGGCAAGCCAGTCTAGCAAGTCAATGAATATTAGATACGACAATAAAATACCTTGCCTTCAAAGAAAGATGAAGATCAGTCAAGGAAGATGCTTATTGTTAATATATGGCTTCAAGACAACACACACACATACACACACACACATTACAAGGAGTGGGGCCCCTTGTTTGTCCCTGCCACCTGGCTAGATTGCACCCAAAATAACCACACAGAAACTGTATTCATTAAAACACAGCTTGGCCATTAGCTCTAAAT
>LOJH01021113.1:0-23345 GCA_001685095.1 Ellobius talpinus | reverse complement strand
CACAGTAACACACTTCCTCCAACAAGGCCACACCTCCTA
Organism: Ellobius talpinus; assembly: GCA_001685095.1. Classification (NCBI taxonomy): domain Eukaryota; kingdom Metazoa; phylum Chordata; class Mammalia; order Rodentia; family Cricetidae; genus Ellobius; species Ellobius talpinus. The sequence goes on along the minus strand of LOJH01021113.1, from coordinate 23,306 downwards.
ATAGTGCCACTCCCTCTGGGCCAAATATTCAGATACATGTGCCTATAGTGGGCCAGTCCTGCACAAACCACCACACAGATGGAACTGATGCATGGAAGCTTGTGTGAGTTCATATGCATAGAGCCTCAGAAGCTAGAACTGTGGTTGACAACTGTAGCTACCCCCATGTGCAGTCCCCCAGTGGCAGAAATATTTTTCTGTTTTGATTCAGTCCTGGGGGGGGTCTCTGATTTAAAAAGGAGTTATCTACATGCAGGCTTTCATGATTTAGCTTTTGTCATAAAGAAATGAAACCTTGTTTTGGCTAAATATGAGAAGTCTTTTTTAAGATCTCCTGGCCCTATCATGTCATATTTCTTTTTTTTAAATGTTTATTTTATTATTTTGTGTGCACGGGTATTTTGCCTACATTATGTCTGCATCACATGTGTGCAGTGCCCCCAGAAGACAACATCATATTCCCCTGGATTGGAGTTACCTGCCATGGCTATGAGCTACTATTTGAGTATCGGGGATTGGACCCTGGATCTCTGCAAGAACAGCCAGTACTCTGAACCGCTGAATCACTCTCCAACTTTTAATGTTTTCTTAAGTTTACATTTTCACATCTTAGGTGATCTGCACAACTTTGATCAGCCAAAGTGGACAGAACATGAGAATCCAAATTATGCAGAAGAAGCAGGAGTGGGATATGATTTGGGGTGATGGAAGTGGGGGATCTCTGGCTGCAAGAACTGCAGTATGAGGCAGGGAACACCCCGGCCCCCAGTATCAGTAGGATGTGTGGGTTTAGTTCATGGCCTGAGAGCAATTGCTTCTTGTCTTCTCACTGAGAAAATGTTGGATGGAGGTGGCTGAATCTGATATGGCAGTTTCTCCTTGGAATCCAAAGGGATTGATTCTCTAACACTCCCTTCCCACAGAGTTCCCAAGCCCAGTAATGTATGTCCCTTTCATGATGTGGAGTAGTGTTTGCTTAAAACCTGGAAGATTCTCCTGCATACTCTACATCCTCTCTATATCATCATATAAACACAATGCAAGTACGTACGTAATTATCCTACTAGCTTGTTTAGGTAATAATGACAAGACAAAGGTCTGCACGTGGGCATCCTTTTTCTGGCACCGAGAATCAAACTATGTGCTTTATACATGGTAGGCAAACATTCTAACGCTAAGCTACGTTCTCAGCCTTAAGAAATATTCTTGGGGCTGGGGAGAAGGCTTAGTGGTTAAGACATCTTACTGTTCTTCCAGAAGACCTGGGTCAGTTTTTCCAGAACTCACCTGGTGGTTCCCAACCATCTATAATGCTGGTTCCATGGATTCTGACTTCTGTCCTGTGTACACACAGTGCACAGATATACAACGAGGCATGTAAAATAATAAGCACATAAATATTTCAAATATTCTTGATCCTAAGTTGACAGAAGATGCAGGTGAGGAAATCATGGCTTACTATGTACACACATCAGATATATATATATATATATAATTGGTAATGTGTGTGCATGTAAACTTCTACTTAAAATCCTTCCTAGTTCACCATATATAAGTTTTTAAGACAAATAGTATTTTTACAAACTACCAGGATAGATGTGATTGGCTTTCTTCCCATCAGCTACTGTAATTTTACATTTCAACTGTCTTGTTACCAATTCAAAATTCCTGACTGATGAGCTATTGGTTACGAAACAGCAGTACTCCCTAGAAACACTAAAACAAGAAGCATTTTAAGTAGCATCGGGGTTGTGTTATAACAAACCTGGAAGAAAATAGCTGAGAAATGATAGCCTTGTCTGTCTGTGAGGTGACTCAGGTGAGAGTCCCCAATCTGAAACATCTTCATGAGGAGGCTTCAGGACGGTGACATGGAGATACCTCAGTTTCTCTTGAAGAAAAATCTTTTGTTTCCATTTGTGTTTGTTTATTTATTGGCTAGACTTGATCATGCAAGAAAGCTGTGGAGACATAAAATGGAAACACTTGGTGAATTTGCCATAGAAACGGTTCGATTCTTTCCTTACAATGTATTTGTTAGACATTTTGTTTCCTGATAGAAGTCAATATGTATATTCACATTCTTATTAATTTTTATACTTTTTTTCTGATGGCAAGAGAGTGACGGGAAGTAATGGGGAAGCAACAGCAGTGTGACTCCTTCCTAGTTCCTTTGTGCTCTTATCTCTGCCTACATTGTTCATAGTGACTCATAATTTTCTGCATCTAAACATGTTCTAAATTCTTTGCACTTTGCTCTGTTTGTCTAGCAATGGGGTCATTATGAACCCACTGACTGGCCCACCATGACTGTTCCAACACTACTGTCTTTTACCTCTAGCCCCCCACAGCTGTTGTGAAGTGTATCAACACACAGGTATTTTGGTCAGAGTTGTAGGCACTCGGATGACTTTTTCTTTTACATTCTGTTTGTCCTTAAAGTAAATAGTTTTTTCAGAATTCCATATTATTCATAGGAGTGTTTTACCTGCATGTTTGTGTGTGCACCGTGTGGATGACTGATGCCTTTAGAGGCCAGATGAAGGCATCGGGTCTGGATCAGGAACTAGAACTACCGGAGATTGTGAGCCACCATGTAGGTGCTGGGAACTGAACTTGGACCCTTGCAAAACAATAAGTGTCCTTGACTCCTGAACCATCATCTCTCTAGCCCCTTAAATGGTTATTTTGAAAAGACCTCAGGAGGTTTGGGGAAAGGCAACCTAAGCTGGCTTTAATCTTACATAATTTTTCCTTGATTAGCTCAGTTTGCCTTGTGGCCTTCTTTTCAAGTTTGAAATAGTGTTTTTTTTTGTTTTGTTTTGTTTTGCTTTTTTAAATAGCATCAGGCGTTCATATGTGGATGTGTGTTTTGCCTTCAGAACAGCTACACACTCAGTCCGTCAGTTTCCAGGAGCACTAGTGTATGTTTTTTTATGACTCTCTTGCTCTCCAGCACCGATCTGTTCCAGGGGTCTCCAACCTCAAATCCCACCCAGGCCTGGCCCAGCCCATTCCCTCAGGCTGTATATCAGGTATCTTGACTTGGGTTGCTGTGTCTGGGTTATGTCTTTTTGTCCTTCATCTCCAAGCCAGGCAGCACCTGCTACTTGTAGAGCCCTGGTCCATAGCGCAATGCATACATGATGAAATGCTTCCAGAGTGAGCATTTCGAGGTAGCAGCAGCACAGCTCTGCACAGAGGTTACTCAGGCCCTGCTCAGTCCCCACTGCCCCCAGCGCATCTTATCTCGCTGTGGTACCCACCTTTTCCCTCCAGTGCACAGCATAACTAGTTGGGAGAAATGCATTGGTGTAACGTTGCTATCCACCCAACAGCTCTGCAAAATGTAACCTCTTAGTGAGCCTGTTTCTTAAAGTTCTATTGACTTCCAGAAACATACGACATAAAATACTTTCACACAAATATTTAAATGAGAAGATGGGCTGTATTGTGTCCACACTATTTTTTTCACAAGTCTATTAACTTCTCTTCACTCAGTTTCTTACTGTTTCTGGCTTGATAATGGATTGTGCTGTCTCCAAGTTCACTTGTTCTTGTGCATATGGTGACCCCTTGTCTTTGGCCATTGCTTTGATGAGCACAGCAGGATTTCATTTGCTTACAAAACTTTTGACAGTGTCTCTCCTTTTCTCCTGGGACATGGTCTTCTTGGCCCATCTGCAGGACATGGACGTTTCTGAGTCCTCTGCCCAGCTCCCACTGAGCTTCCACGGTCCATGTTACAGGCTGTTTCCAAAAGTTGCCTACCCAACTCAGGCTGCCCAAGTGGAATGTACTCTGTTTAGAGATGAGAAAATAACCTTAGTTCATTGTCCTAAAAGTGACACAGAATATCAGGGTTGTTCTCCTTGTGTCTCAGTCTCTAGCAGTATGTGGCCAAATACACTTTGGGTACAGTTGTGTCCTACCCATAGAGACATGTTTCAAGACCCCTGTGGATACTCAAATCATGGACAGGACTCAATCTAATTAGATTGGGTTTGTTTTCACATATGATCATATTATAAAGTTTAGTGTATAACTTAGGTACATTAAAGGATTAATAAAACTGTAGCTCTGTAGCAGAGTCTGATGACAGCTTATGCTAGAGAGGATGTGAGGTAAGGGGAACACTCCTCCATTGCTGGTGGGAGTGTAAACTTATACAGCTGCTTTGGAAATCAGTATGGCAATTTCTCAGAAAATTAGGAAACAACCTACCTCAAGATCCAGCAATACCACTTTTGGGTATATACCCAAAGGATACTCAATCATACCACAAAGACATGTGCTCAACTATGTTCATAGCAGCATTTTTTTGTCATAGCCAGAAACTGGAAACAACCTAAATGCCCCTCTACTGAAGAATGGATGAAAAAATGTGGTACATTTATACAATGGAGTACTACATAGCAGAAAAAAATGACATTTTGAAATTTGCAGGCAAATGGATGGATCTAACCTTATTGAGTGAGACAACCCAGATCAGAAAGACAAATACAATACACACTCACAAGTGGCTTTTAGACATAAAGCAAAGAAAAACCAGTCTGTAATTCAGAACCCCAGAGAACCCCTAGACAACAAAGAGGATCCTAAGAGACATAGATGGATCTAAACTACATGGGAAGTAGAAAACGTCAAGATCTCCTGAGTAAACTGGGAGTGTGAGGATCATGGGAGAGGGTAGAAGCGGAGGGAGAAGAAGAGAGGGAAGCAGAAAAAATATACATAGCTCAATAAAAAGAATAATAATAACACTAACAATAAATCAGGATAATTCTGACAAATATTGTATAGAAGCTAGATGATTGCTCTCTCTCAATATTCGAATCTTTCCATTTAATAATCGTGGTGGTTTGAATAGGCATGACTTCCACAGACTCATGTGTTTGAATGCTCAGCCCATAGGGAGTGGCACTATTATGAGGTGTGGTCTTGTTGGAGGAAGTGTGTCACTTTGGGGTGGGCTTTGAGGTCTTGTATATGCCTAAGCTATACCCAATACACAGTCTCCTTATGCTGCCTGTAGATCAAGATGTAGAACTCTCAGCTTCTTCTGTAGCACCATGTCTGCCTGCATGCCACCATGTTTCCCAGCATGATGATCATGGGCTAAACCTCTGAACCTTTAAACATTTTCCTTTAAAGAGTTGCTGTGGTCATGGTGTCTCCTCACAGCAATAGAAACCTATCTAAGACAGAAATTGGTACTGGGGACAGGGGTATTTCTATGGCAGGTCTGACTACATTTTTTGGGACTTCAGATTAGGAAAGCAGTGGAATGTTTTAAGGGCTTTTTAACAGGCTGTAATAGTAGGAGCATGGGAGACAGTGGTGCTGAAGGTGATTTGAACTGTGAGGAGCTGACTCAAGAGTTTTCAGAGGAGAATAATGTTAGCATGTGGCTTACAGTTACTGTCATATTTCGGAGAAGGATGTGGCTGCTCTTTGCCCTTGTCTCAGAAGTTGACCTGAGGCAAAGTGAAGAGATTGGATTAGTTCCATTGGCAGAGGAAATCTCAAAACAACCTAGTATTGACTCTGTTGTGTGGTTATTAGTGTTCACTCTTCTGAAGATCTATGATGAAAAGGAGCAAGCTGAGAAAGGAAAAATACAAAATGTACAATTTGAGCAGAAAAGGAGCACCAGAAAGTGGAATGGAGCTAAATCCTGTGTTCAAGGAGATACACAGATTAAAGTAAGGCCTGATGTTAAATGGAATAAAGAGAGTAGTGACCTCAGGGCATGATCCTACACAGCTAAGCTTCCAACTTGTGAAAAGGAATTGAAGAAAAGCTTAGGTCCAGGAGTGGTGGTTCGTATCTTTAATCCCAGCATCCAGGAGACTGAGGCATGCAGATAATAATTTAGTAAGATAATACTTTAGACTGAAAACAGTTGACTACATATATGTGAGACTACAGAAACTTAAACCATGGACATGTGACCCTAGTACATGTCTGTATCCCTCCCTCCATCATACACTCAATCACACAAACAAAATTCATAAAAGAAGTTAGTGGCCACCAGCTATTGGTGCTAGGAACTGATTCCAGGTCCTCTGGAAGAGTAGCAAGTGCCCTTAACCACGGAGTCATCCCTCCAGCTCTTCCATGAAAACATTTTCAGATCTCATGGAGTAGATATTTTTTAAAACCCCACATCTGACTGTTTTATCAGACAGGCTCAAACAGTTCTCCCCTAGTCAGGTGCAGGCTGGAAACCTCACTGGGTGGCCCCTACCTGCTGCCCATCCTCCTTACTGCCCCCCAAAAGACTTTATTTTCTCATGATGTTGCTTGCTTGCACTTTGCTCAGACCATCTGAGAGAGAACGGACGACTCACTCTGTGCCGTGAGAGCCAACGCTTTTGTGCTGTGATTGTTGGGCTTACTTAGGATGTTGATGCAATCAAGGTCTCCTATCTGTGGTGTGTTTGCTCAAAGCCTGCATTTATGTGCATGGTATAGCTGTGTATGGATATTTGTTGGGTGTTGATACTAGCTGGAGTAAGAGGGGGCAGAAAGGTGTGCTGAGGCAAAGCATGGCCATTGCCTGTAGGGAAAAAACCCTAACTAAACAAGTACCCAAATAAATAATTAAAATAGATTTTGAGTTTTAAAACACTGTGATTAACTTTTTATTGAAAAAAATAGAAACATACTTTATATCAAGACTTGAGCTAAAACTTCTGACAAGTTTTTGAATGCCCTTTGAAAAGAAGCTAGTGTTCCATTTAAAGACGGCACTGCTAATTGTGTTTAAAGTCTGTTACAAACACCAACTCACTGAGTCCTTGTACATCTTCCTTAGCTCACATCCAGGCAAAGCTCACTTGCCTTTGTTGCCACTGTGTGCTCTTCAGAGAAATGGAACAGAATATACACAGTTATATTTATTTTTCATTCAAATACTTGTAAGACTTAAAAACATTTCTGAAAAAAGCATGTGTTTATTTTGTTCATTAGCAATCAGTAAGTTAATGAAATATTAATCCAATCACATATATTAAATTAATAGTGTGTGTGCTCATGTGTAACCTTGTGAGTTTCTTAGCTGAATTAAAAGATTTAAAAAACAATTTCATAGTTCTCTTAGAGAAGACATAATGTAAAGCTATCTATCATTTTTACAGATGAAATGATTTAATAGAGAGAATTGACATCAATTAAATAAGTCATTGGAAAGGAGACCAAGAGCAGCATAGTGGCTCAATTAGCCAAACCCTGAAAGGCTGCTCATGTACCTTGGCCAATTGAGAGGCACTAGCTAGCCCACATGTCCATACATTATTCATACACATCATTCATTATATATAGTTAATGCCATGCATATGGCCTGGATTTTCTGGTTTGCTAACTACCCCGTGCCTATAAATAGACTCCTGATTGTCAGACCACATGCCTACTTTTGTTTCAGAAACTGTGGGCCCTGTACAATGGAGCAAGCATCCACGAAAATCACTGTGTACCCAGTTCAGTTGGGGTAAACTTGAGTTCCCCCCACATCAATCAGCCAGTGGTATTAATTTATTACAAGCAAGAAACAGGAACCAACACAGCTTTTTAAAGTCTCAGCCACAAAGAGAATGGGAGTTGATATTTAAGAAGATGGTCCTCAGTGAGGGTGAAGATGAGTGAAGGAAGATGGCTGCTCTCTTAGAACTCCTGGCAGCACGTGCAGGGCCACCTTTGCTGAAAAAAAAAAGACTTCTTTCTCAGATGTACTTCGTTATCATAGGTTTTGAAAGAAAAAAATTTGTTCATTCACAAGTAAGTCCTGCAGGATCAAGAAGGCCAAGGCACGGAAGGAGCACACAGGAGCAAGAGACTAGCTGTTTGCTAGAAACCACTGCTAATGCACATATTCGTAAGTCAGCTGCTTATACATACGCTTCAACCTTTAACCTGTTGTCAAACAGTTGTGGGGTTAGTGTGGCAGGTGGATGCAGGAGCTCTTCTGAGCCTTGGGACCTGCGTACTCTCTGTGCTGTGGGTTTCTTACAGACATTTTAAGTTGAGAAGTCGCATGACCTTAAGTAGCCTCAGTGTAATCCGTTCTAGGCTAAGCCAGGACCCTGAGGTACGAGGCATTGTAATAATGGCCAGACAATGACCATTCTTGAGTCAGGCACTGTTCTAAATGCGCACTACATACTCATCCTTGACAACAAAGTGCTAAAGAAGGTTCCGGTGCTTTCATGACCTTAGGTTCTATATCTTTGTATTCAACAGAGATTGGAAAACAGAAACAAAACAAAAAACCCAAAAGCAAGCAAATGAAAGCATCTGTAATGGACACAGGAGCTTGGCATCAACTTTTTTCCTTGCCATTATTCTGAAAAAAAAAAGTAGTCTAACTATTTCCATAGTATGTACACTGTCTAAGCAAGACATTGTAAGCAATCTAGAGGTGATTTGAAGGGTGTGGGAAAGAGAAGAGTATGATGAGGCTGAGCTCAGCCTACCCAGGGGGGAAAAGCACAACAAACCATGGGCACAGCACAGAAAAGCTCCATGGGGCCCTAGAGTTGAGAGACTTGTACACCAAGTTCTCACCTCTGCCACCGCACAAATGAGCAAAGGCCTGGGCCACAGGGAGAGGACGGCAGAGGCTGAAAGTAACCAAGGCAGCCTACCCAATGGCGAGAGTCAAACAACCATGCACACAGTGTTAGAAAAGGGGTATGGGAACCTGAAATGGACAGATCTTCAAGCTTACTCCTCACCCCTTTCTCACTCTCTGGTTAACCAAGGGATCAGACAGACAGAATGTCATGGAACAGGGAATATCATGCAACATCTGGGTGGAGCAACAGACCCCAAGCAGCATAGACTGTAGCCATATGGAAGAGGCATAGAAGCATATCAATTTAGAGCTTAGACACAGAGGTTACTGGAGTGAACGAAATAATCAGTACCTTGGAGGAAATTTGTGCATACAGATGGACCCAATGGGAAACAAAAATTACCAAAACCTTCCAGGAAATTTAGGTGGACCAAAGAGACCAAACCTAAGAGACCAAGAGATGGACAAGTCTAGAAAGGAAGACAAGAACTCCCAACAGGCCAACCAAGCAGAAAAACTTCCAACAAAAATAACTAATTGATAGCTAATATTAATTGATAACTAATTGATAACCTCTAAGTAATAAACTTGAATGCAGATGGATTTACCTCACAAACTCAAAGACATGATAGCTTTTAGTTTCTGCCAACTTGCACAGGCCTAAATATTCTGGGAATCTCGACTGAAGAATTGCCTCCACCAGCTTGGTGTGTAGGCATGTTTGGGGGCATTTCTTGATTACTGAGTGATGTAGGAAGTCCCAGCCCATTGTGGATGATGCCACTCTTAGGCCAGTGGGCCTAGACTGTATAAGTAAGGAAGCTGAGCAAGCCAGTATGTAGCCTTCCCCTGTGGTTTGTACTTCAGTTCCTGCATTGGGTTCCTGTCTGGCTTCCCCAATGATGGACTGTGTCCTGTTAGCCAAATAAACCCTTTTCTCTTCTAAGTTGATTTTTGTTAGTGTTTTACAATAGCAACAGACTCTAAGTAGGACAGATGCAGACAAACTGATTGAATTATGAAACAAGATACAGACGTGCTCATAACTGGGGAAAATATCTCAAATCTGGAAATCAAAAGTTGGAGATCAAACTGGTGCACAAGTGGGATTCCTAAGTGAGCTGGCATAGAGATTCTCATATCTGATAACATATACTTCATAACTAGTCAGGAACAATTCATCAAGAAAATGTGGATACTATAAACTTTTATGTACCAAATCTCCAGGCCTCTAAATTTTATAAAACCAGGATTAAAAGGTATGAAAGGCCATGCGTATCCCGACACAATAAGACTGAAGCGACTTCAGTAGCGAACTCTTAGGTTTAGATTGGCCTTGCAAAGGAAAAAGCAGTGGCAGAGAAACTTCAGAGATACATGAAACCATGGGCCAACAGGATTTATCAGACAGAGACACACAGAGAGCAAACAAACTCTTTGTAATAGTGCATGAAACCTTGAAGATTGACCACATTAAAGGACATAAGGCACGGCACACCTTAATAAATATGAACTTTGACATAAGTAGAATAAAACTGGAACCCACAACAAACATAACCTCAGAAACAACACACATACTCAGAGACTGAACTATACACTTTTGAATGCACAATGGTCATCCAAGAAATCAGGGCAATGTTGAAGTCATCCTGGAATCAACTGTTAGTGCCTGTCTCTGCTTCCCAGCACCAGAGATGCAGGCACAGGCCATTGGGCCTGAGTTTTGGGATCCAAAGGCAGATTCTGTTACATGCACAGCAAGAACTTAACCCACAGAGTCATGGCTCCAGCCCCAGAAGTGCCTTTTATGCATAAAAATAAACTCATGCACAGATAGCACAACTGTTTTATTTTATTTCTTGTTTACATTTATGTATGGGTTTTCTAACCATGTAAATGTTTAATTTTGTGTATTTAAATATTTAAGTTTTTCTTTTGTATTTTGCATTTGATATCAAGTTTAGAAAATTTATTTTCACACTGTGAATTTATACATTTTAATACATTTCGTGTGTGTGTGTGTGTGTGTGTGTAGTCCTGAGAAGGTCATGTCAGAAAGCAATTAAATTAAAAACTCATTGGCTCTTGTGAAGAAGTGAAGAGAGAAAAGACCCCGCTTCTGAACCACAGAGAAGCAAAGCAATCAGATAATCAAGTCTGCACATATCTCAAAAGTAGCCATCAAGGAGGGAGAGAGTGATGAGGCTTCCTGTGCCACATTGCCTCGCATGCCTCATTATCCATCGGGTTAGCAAGACGGACAGTCTTTGTCTTGGTGCAAAGCCTCTCTCATGCTCAAAATGTCCGGAATACCACATTTGGAGGGAATCCACATGGACTTCTGCCTGATGTGATGGCATGGCAGCCATTACTGCCAGGAGAGTCCCTTTGGTAGCTCGGTGACTGGTACTTCACCAAATTCTCTAGTGTCTCTAAAAGCAGGCCCTTCAGTTTGCTCCTGTCTTTATCACAGGTTGTAGGACACAAGGCCTTGCTTTCTAAAACTCCTCCATGTGAGAAAGCTGCATTTGGACAAAGTAGCATCATGATTGAAACCTTTTATAACAATTAATGTGAGGGGAAAAAAACAGGATGTGGCATCATATTTTCCATAAGCCAGGATGAAATCTTTTATTTCTGAATCAGAAGATAATTAAAAACATTGAATGGGCTATATTTTTTCTGGCTTGTGTTTAAAAGAAAGCCTCATTGGTTAATAAGATTCTTTTCTACATTCCATTTGCAAAACAACGTACACTCACCTCTACTTGGTATTCATTTATTGGTTCCAGGAATATGTGTTGCGCACATGCTTTACGGAAGGACTGGAACTGGCATTCGAGTTTCTGCTGAGCACTGTACATGTGTAACTATAGCTGGTTTCTCTGTGTGATCTGCGTGGCAGTTTTCTGAATCACATGTAGTGGTTGGATGTGAATGTCTCACATAGGCTCATATGTTTACATACTTGGCCTGCAGTTAGTAGAACTGCTTGGGAAGGAATAGGGAGTATGACCTGTTTGTTGGAGGAGGTGTGCCACTGGGGTGGGCTTTGAGGTTTCAAAAGACCAGTGCTATTCTTAGTGTCTCTCTCTTTTTTGTAGTTAGGGATCAAGATGTGAGTTCTTAGCTGTTCTTTTGGTCCACCATTATGCACTCTAACTCTCTGAAACTGAAAACCAAATTAAATAGTTTATATGTTGCCTTCGTCATGGTGTTTTATCATAGCAATAGAAGATGAAGACAACATATCAAGACAGCAAAATTCAGAGAGGCTCAGTGAATTGCCTAAGACTGCTCAGGAGACATATGTTGGAACTGGAATTTAAGAGCATATGTTTTAGGCATTCTGGTTAAGATATATGCTAGAATCTGCCTCTGGGTGAGCCAGTGAAGGAGAGTTGGAAGAAGAAAAAAATGGTCTCTACTCCAAAGACAGAAAGAAAGGAAGACTTTTATAATCAATAGAGGAACTTGGTGTTTTGAATAAGAATGGTCTCCATGAATGTTTTACTCACAAGGGAATGTTGCTATTTGAAAAGATTAGAAGGATTAGGAGGCATGGGCCTATTGGCAGAAGTGTGTCACTGGGGGTGGGCTTTGAGTTTCAAAAGCCCATGCAGATCCAGTCTCCCTCTTCCTCCCCCATGGATCAGGATGTAGTTATTAACTACTGCTCCAACATCTGCCTGCATGTCACCATGCTTCCTGTCAAAATGATAATGCACTAAGCCTCTAAAACTGTAGGCCAGACCCTGATTAAATGCTAAGACAGAAGTAAAGTACAGTGATATCTGAAAAGCACAAAAAAGTAGATGGATGGTTTATCAATAGAACGTGTCTTAGTAACTGTTCTGTTGCTATGAAGAGACGCCATGACCAAGAAAACTTAGAAAAGAAAGCACTAAATTTAGGGCTTATGGTTCTAGAAGGTTAGAGTCTGTGGTTATCAAGGTGAGGAGCATGTCAGCAGGCAGGCAGGCATGGTGCTATAGCAATAGTCGAGAGCTCACATCTTGACCACAGTCATGAGGCAGAGTGAGTAAACTGAGAATGATGAGAGTCTTTCTGAACCTCAAAGCTCACCCCCAGTGACACACCAGCTCCAAAAGACCACACCTCCTAATCCTTCCCAAACAATTCTACCCACTGGGGACCAAGTGTTCAAATATATGAGCCTGTTAGGGTCATTCTCATACAACCTACCACACGAAGTCAACCCAGCAGAACTTTAGCTGCACAGCTCTCTGCTGTAAGCAGGAGGGAAAAGCTGCCAGAAAAGGCAATTTAATCTTTCCCTGCTCAGTGTTACTAGGGATCAAGTCTTCAAGAGTAGGCAGCTCAATGAAATGACCCTTGAATAGAACCAGGAGAAATATCCAAACCAACAGATTCACAACATGGAAACATGAGAAACATAAAACATCAAGACAATTCAACTTTTCCAAAAGATAATTCCCTCCTTAACTACAGAGCTCAGAGTCACTGAAGTAGGTACAATGGCAGATGAATATCTCAAAAGCTTACTGATGAAAATGATCACTGGCCTGAAAAGTGATACAAACAAACCAAATGAATTCAATGTTTTACCTAGAAAGTCATATCATCAGCAAAGGAAAAGGTCAGCAAAAGAACAAACATAACCAGCAACACAGAAGAAAATTTAGCAAAGAAATTGAGATTTTTTTGAATAAAATTCTGATAGAAATAAGTGAAAAACTCAAAGAATCAGCTAAGAGTGGAAAGCATAACCAAGGGACTTGACCAAGCAGAAGAAAAAGTAAGGGCTAACAAAAACCCAAACACCCATAATAGTAAATGAGCATGACCACAATGTCAAAAGTGCCAGAGTGTGGTCAAGACAAAAACAATCCAAGGCTTTCTGGGATAGAAGGAATTGAGAGAAACACTAAAGGCCTAAGGATTCTATTGGATGAATTCACACATAAAGTTTCTCCAAATCTGGTGAAAGAAACAGATGACAAAGCACAGCATTTATAAAACTAAATAGACAGAAGTAAGGAACATTTCTCCTTAGCAGCCGTGGTTGACTGTAAGACCAGTGGAAGATCAAGCTAGTCAACAGTCCAGTATGATTGGGGAGGGTCCATAGACCCCACCTCTAGATACTACAACTGTTGACAGTTGATGCTTTCTTGGGAAGGTGGAGTCAGTTTCCTTCAAGGGCATGGCACAAGTTTATGATCAGCACACCACACACACACACACACACACACACACACACACACAATTTGTTTTGCTTTGAGACAGTGTTTCAGTGTAGCCCTGGCTATCCTACTCACTATGTAGACCAGGATAGCCTCAAACTCACAGAGATTGGCCTGCTGAAATTGAAGCTTTGTGCCACCATTTCCCACTTGAGCAGCAGCATATATTAAACTTGGGGGTTATAAAATATATTTGAAAAAGTAAGATATGAAGTTGAGAGGGAAGGGTTCTTGGAGGACGGGAGAGCAAATATGATCAGCATACCTTGTATGCATATATGAAATTCTCAAAAAATATATTTTAAATTATTGTAATAAAAATACCAACTTACCTACAAATGTAAAAATGTCAGGATAACATCATAGCTCACATCAGCCATGCTAAAAGTCAAGAAAACACTAAGTGATATATTACAAGCCCTGCAAATGAATAACTGCCAACCAAGACAGCTCTATCCAATAAAGCGCTCTTGTCAAAATGACAGATAGCCATGGACGTGGACACTTCAAGACAAGCAAAAGCTAAGACAGCTGAGGATCACTAACTCAGCACATTGCAGGAGCTATTAAGGCTGTCCATAGAGGGAGAGGATCTCAATTTATAAGAGCAGAGGGAAAGGTAAACACATGAGAGAGACAGGTAAACAAAGGCATGTTAGAAAGGAACCTGTCATGTCTATCACAGTAAAACAAAACAAAACAAACAAAAATCCCCTCAGATATTAATGGAGAGAAGGAAAAGAATAAACAGTAACCCAACTAATCAGAAAAATACCCAACATGGTGGTAGGAACTAGTATATATTTCTCAGTGATAATCTTAAATGTCAACAGACTCAACTCACCAGTAAAGACACACATACTAGCTGACTGGATTTAAAAAATAAAAATATGATCACCTGTCGTCTCCAAGAAATGCACCTCATCAATAAAGACGTCCTCATACTTCAAGTCAGAAGACGAAAGCCAGCTATCGAGTGGATGGAAATTTGAACAAGCTGCTGTGGCTGTCCTGACGTGTCTGATAAAATAGACGTCAAGGCAAACTGAGAAGAGATGGAAGAAGGTTGCGTACCTCATCAGAGGGAGTAGTCCGACAAGAAGGTAAGTGCAAACACACATGTTCCGCAGAGTTGAGTTCCCGAGTTTGAAGAGCGAATATTAACAGATACAAAAGAGTTTCATTATGGCTTTCTCATACCTACACATGGCACCTTGCACCATGTTCTGACTCCTCCTCATCCATTACCTTCTCTTGTCCTCCCTCTCTTCCCATTCCCTTCTCTCCCCTCCCTTCTACTTTCATGTTGACTTTCTTTTCTGACTCAGTGAGTTGGTTCCAGGAACATGAGCATTTTCAAGAACATGGCACCTCACTAGATAGTGGCTCCCATACTAGTGAGAAACAATCTCCCTCTCCTCCCACCAGCCATGAGCAGCACAGACATTCTCATGGAGTGGTGGGCCCCCTGAGCTCTTCCCCTCTCTATGACAGGATGTTGACAGGCACATTCATAGCTGCTGTGAATTAGTGTGACATCCGTGTTGCCCCCCGGAGTCAGAATTCTACATCACCACCTCCACTTCCTCTGGTTCTTCCATTCTTCCTTCCGCCTCTATGATATTCCCCGAGCCTTGGAAGAGATGTTATAGAATCAGACAGTGCACTTTGGAATGGACAGTTGGCTAATCTTGGTTGTCAACTTAACACATTTGGAAAGAGAGTCTTTCAGTGGAGGAACTGCCTCCATCAGACAGGTCTGTAGCATTTTCATGGGGCACTTTGATTACTGATTGAGGCAGGAGGGCCCATCACATTGTGCCCAATTCCATCCCTAGGCAGGTATGCTTGAGCTGTATGGGAAAGGTAGTCGAATGTGAGCCTGCGGGCAAGCAGTAAGTTCTGTTCCTCCACGATTTCTACTTACGTTTCTGCCTTGAGTTCCTGCCCTGACTTCCCTTGATGGTGGGCTGTAACCTGTAACATGAAATAGATGCTTTCCTCCCCAGATTTCTTTTGGTCAATGTTTTATCACAGAAACAGGAAGCAAACTCAGACAGCTGATCATCAGGGAGCCTGTGTGCATGGCTGAGGTCATATTTTCCTTGTGCTGTTTTAGGTCCCTTTTCTTTGTCCCCCATCTTCTCAGACCACACCTTCCGACAGGCTGACCAGACATGTGCTCCACATTCTGTTCGGTCCCTGTGCAAGTTCGTCAGCCAGAGCACCACGTTACTCTTCCTTTGCTGCTGGCCTTAGTATTTAGTATGCATGTGTGACCTAGTGTTCCAACAGGTGACAGTCTTCCCACAGTTCTGTCCCCTTGCTGGAGGAGCTGTGGGGCTCTGCAGGAGCTCAGTGACTGTCACCCTGCTTCACTCTCTGTGGTTTTGCCAGCGCTCTTTACACTGTGTCCTTCCTCCCTCAGCTTGTCTTCTCTGCCACCGTCTCTCACTCCCTTCAGCTCGTACATCTTGCTCCCTCTTTTCCAGTGCACCCATTCTGCACATCTGTGGCTGGCTTGGTGGTGTTTCCTTGTGCTAGGATCTGGCAACAACGTCAACAAAGCAATAACAGCAACAGCCAAAACAAAACCCTGTCATTGTTAAGTATTTGGAGTAGCGGAAGTGTGTCAAAAGATTGAATTGGCAGAGCTGTCCTGGGTAGAATTCTTTAGGTTTTAAAATGTCTTAAGTAGTTCCTATGAATTTTAGGAAAAGCCTCCTTTTATTAAAGAGCAAAAATTTTTTATTCTTGGCATTCATACATGGCCATGTGTTGCTGAGCAGGGACCTACACTCAGAGGACCAAGTCACTAGATAATGTCATTGTGTAAACAGTAGGGTGAGCTTGTGCAATCTAAGATGGTGACAGAGTCCCAAGAAGGATGATCCTGTGCTCCTTTGACAATGTTTAAGTGACTCCAATCCCATGTTCCTTACTTCCTGCATGTAACCACGAACTCCTTCCCCAGTGTTGTGTCAGCACACAGTGCACTTTTGTGGAGTTTAAAGAATCAGGTGCCTGTAGCTGGCAAAATGGAGGAGAGGCTCATTTCGGCTCCTGCCCGCCTCACCCCCACTCCCAGGCAGATGCCTTTGAGGAGTTCTCAGCCCGACGCCCCACCCACCAGCGACTCTGCTTGCTCACAACTTTACTAAGCAAATAATTGAGGGTTACCACTGGGCAGCTGTAAACTATAATTTGTGTGTCGTAGAACTTCGCAGTGGTGCTTTTACAGTTCCTGCCAGAACAGCCGGTCATTAAGCATCCTTGCCGCGTTTCCCTTTGTATGCCTGGCAGCAGCCAGGTTGGCCTGTGCATGGGTTCTGCGGCAGGTGGCACGTCCTGTGTCTCTCTCGCAGGATTCTTTCACCCCGTTTTTCCTTTCTGTGGTACCCCAAATGTGAATCCATGCAGAATCATTAGTGCAGCCTCTGGTTTAACAGAGCTAGGAGCTGCTATGAGAACCACAGAGCACTAACCATATCGCCAGAGCTGTGCCGGTGAGTGCACTGAACAACAGTTCCCAAAAGGTGAAACCTTGTGTTTCAGTTCCTGCCAATTTCTGTAGTGTATATTTCCAGAACAGCTGATTTAAGTGAGCTGCATTGACGTCACCGAGAAGCTGGAAAGACACACTTATTTTCATGTTTCTAGATTACATTGTGAGCTTCATTTAAAATAGGACATTAATATTATTATTATTTCAATTATGGGTGGTAATCTTGAAACTGGGATTTTTGAAGTTCAAATTATATATATATATATATATATATATATATTATGTTTACAAGCTGTGGTCTTATGCTGGGGACCCGAATGACCGAAGCGGAGGAGGGTACTAATCCAGAACAGATGGAATGACCACTCTATTCTTAATCTTCAGGGATAAGTTGTTCCTGCTCCGAGGACGTCCTTCTGACAATGACATCTAATTTGACTTAGGAGGTTGTGAATGGTTTTCAGAGATGCTGTGGACACTTGTACGTCTCCCATCTCTTGTCTCAGCCAAGTGTTGCACTTCACGGACTGTCTCACTTGTCACATGCTGTGGGACAATGGTTTTACCCTGTAAAGATTTGTTTCTTGTACTTGTTTAATTAAATGCTGATTGGCCAGTAGCCAGGCAGGAAGTATAGGCTGGGTGACCAGGCAGGAAGTAGAGGCAGGGCAACCAGGCAGGAAGTAGAGACAGGGAAACCAGGCAGGAAGTAGAGATGGGGCAGCGAGAATTCTGGGAAGAAGGAAGTTTCAGTCTGCAGTCGTGACCCAGCCATAGAGGAAACAAGATAGCAAGATGTGATTGCCTCACTGAAAAAGGTACCAAGCCACGTGGCTAACACAGACAAGAATTATGGNTGGCCAGTAGCCAGGCAGGAAGTATAGGCTGGGTGACCAGGCAGGAAGTAGAGGCAGGGCAACCAGGCAGGAAGTAGAGACAGGGAAACCAGGCAGGAAGTAGAGATGGGGCAGCGAGAATTCTGGGAAGAAGGAAGTTTCAGTCTGCAGTCGTGACCCAGCCATAGAGGAAACAAGATAGCAAGATGTGATTGCCTCACTGAAAAAGGTACCAAGCCACGTGGCTAACACAGACAAGAATTATGGACTAATATAAGTTATAAGAGTTAGTAAGAAGCCTGAGCTAATAGGCCAATCAGTTTATAATTAATATAGCCCTCTGTGTGTTTATTTGGGACTAAACCGCTGTGGCTACTTAGAGGGACTGGGTAGGACAGAACCTCAGTCCACAGTCACACTGGGCCTCATGGCTGGCTGAACACTGTCATTTTCATCGCTGTGAGAGGATTATCAATTTTGTATCTTTTTATTTGAGAAGGCCACAGTGTTGTCTTGAACCTTAAGCTGATGAGTTTAAAGTGCTCTGTGTTAATTAGCCAAGTGGCAGATGGGGACACAGCTCTGACTCCACAAACTCCTGCATTTCTAGTTAACACATGGAGGGAGCAAATGTAAAGCCATTTCTTTTTTGTTTTTGTCTATGAAATTTTTGCTTTTATTTAAATGATTTTGGTGCTGGGTACACATGCATTTAATCAAATATATTCATGAGCTCACAATTTTATTTGGAATATTCTAGCAATCCTGTGTCTTTCTGCTTTCCTCTCCATTTTCAACAGGTCCTCACAGTGAGTACCCTGAAGAAAGGGATTTTTTCCCTTTCCTATGTTGCAATCAGTGTTCCAGACTAAATGATACTAAAAATACAATGATGTAATTTGCTTCTAAACAAAGGCAAGCCAGTTCCTCAGGAACACTATTTAGTTTTCAGTGTTGAGACATGGCAAAGGTTTTCAGTAATTCTGTATGGCATACTTCACAAAACACATGTATTGAGATAAACATCCAAGGCTTATTCAACAGCTTTCCAAATCATAATTCTCAAAATATTCAATATGAAATAAACCAGAACAAAGCCTCACTCCAAGGGACACACTTCTTCCACAAGGCCACACTTCTTAAGCCTTCCTACACAGTGTCTCCAACTGGAGACCAACTATTCAAACCTCTGAACATGGGACATTCTCGTTCAAACCATCACACATTCATGTTAACCCATACATGTGTATACCAAGCAACATATGCATACATATAGGTGCAGACACATATGCACGCACATGAACACACACATGTGCATGCATACTTTTAATTTTACTGAAGGCTGAACAAAAATATGTTAAGACTTTTTTCATACCATATGTTTAAAACCCTGAGAGAGAGAGAGTATTATGAGTCTGAGAATTGTCCAAGATGGGGATGGACTTTGCAGACCAAGCTAGACATCAAACTCATACATACTTGCTTCTGTCTTGTAAGGGCTGGGATCATATGTGTGTGCCTGCATGGTGTGGGATTTCCCTCTCTATGCTGTGATTACCATTAATGAATAAAGAACTGCTTTGGACCTATAGCAGGGCAGAACTTAGCTAGGTGGGGAAAACTAAGCTGAATGCCAGGAGAAGGAAGGCGGAGTCAGAGAGAAGCCAAGGAGCCCCGCTGGAGACAGATGCCGGAACTTTACCTGGTAAGCCACAGCCTTTTGGCGATGCACAGATTAATAGAAATGGGTTAAATCAATATGTAAGAGTTAGCCAATAAGAAGNTTGGACCTATAGCAGGGCAGAACTTAGCTAGGTGGGGAAAACTAAGCTGAATGCCAGGAGAAGGAAGGCGGAGTCAGAGAGAAGCCAAGGAGCCCCGCTGGAGACAGATGCCGGAACTTTACCTGGTAAGCCACAGCCTTTTGGCGATGCACAGATTAATAGAAATGGGTTAAATCAATATGTAAGAGTTAGCCAATAAGAAGCTAGAGCTAATGGGCCAAGCAGTGATTTAATTAATACAGTCTCTGTGTGATTATTTTGGGGCTAAGCGGCCAGGAACCAACAAGCGACCTCCTCCAACACCTGCAGGCCCAGTCTAATAACCCCCCTTTAATTTGCATCTACTCGATCAGTTCTGTTCCTCTAGAGAACCCCAACTGATGTAGCCTCTCTCTGAAAGTCACAGAACAAACAATGCATAATAAGGATTTGGTGGGTCTCATCCCTTGCTGAGGAAACCCAACTCATGTAGCGAGTTCATTTGTATTTTAATAAATAAAACTTGCCTGAAGACCAGAATGCAAAACAGCCACACTAGTCAGACATATAGGCCAGGCAGTGGTGATACACACCTTTAATCCCAACACTAGAGGGGAATATAAGGTGGGATGAGACAGGAAATTGCTCTCTTTCGGTCTGAAGATTTTGTAGAGGTAAAAGTTCTCTAGTGGCTGGCTGCTTTGCTTTTCTGATCTTCAGGTTGAACCCCAATATCTGTCTCTGGGTTTTGATTAATTGTGCTATAGACTCATGCAGAGAAACTTGTGGCTTTTCCTGCAGTGGTTTTTCCTCATCTTGTACCTGGGAGAAATTAATGCCATTTCTGGAGGTGAAACCCATGAAACCCAGGGACCCCATGACTATCACCCTAGCGTTCTCTCCCTCGTCATCCATGATCTGCCTCCTATGGTCTGATAATGTTCCCCTTGATGTGACTCCAGGGTCTGGCTTTGAGTGCTTGGCTTCAGATTTCGGGGGTCTTTCCCCATAGCCTCAGTTCTATAATGGGCCCAAGAGAAACCATGCTCAGTTTGCTTAGATTTTTTTTTCCTGTAATGACAGTGGTGGTGGTGTGTAGTGTCCAGGCTTTGTGTCAGTCAACACTGAAACTAGAAGTCTCCTACACACTCAAAAATGTATAAGTTTTTCCCATATCAAAATTTAATTATTTGGTCTAGTCTACTGTAAAGTAAAATTCCATTTTTTGCATGGATGAACAATTTTCCAAGTGTTATGTATTGTGTAGTTCCTCCTTCCTCTATTGACATGACTTATCAGTTTATTTTATATCAAGTTTATATATTCTTTTGTTTTTAATTCCTTTGTTCTGTTTTGTTATGTATGTACGTTATGTATGTATCCATTCCAGAGTCAATAAAACACATTCAAAATTGCTAAGTCTGGGGACTGAGGGTACAGCTCAATGGAGAGGATTGGCCTAGCATGTGTATATCTTTGGGTCTGATCTCCAGAACTATGTTCAGTATTGCACACATACACACGCACAGGGACAAAGGATCTGTAAAGCCAATCTTCCTGCCTAATTCTTTTTTTTTAAAAGTTTTATTTATTTTTATTTGCTGTGCAAATGTCTGCATGTATGTGTACCATATGTATGCTTTGTGCCTGCAGGGCCAGAGGAGGGCACAGGTACCCTGCAACTGGAATGACAGACGGTTTTGAGCCACCATGTGGGAACTGTGAACTGAACCAACTTCCTTTGGATGAACAGTCAGTGTTCCTAACCACTGAGCCATCTCTCCACTCCTCCTGCCCCCAGTATTTTGACAGTTGTTTGCCCTCTTTGGGGTTCATGTCTATCTTTTGATTCATAGAACCTTTCAGTATTTGTAACAATCATTTCCTTTAATTCTGGAAAATTTTCTAATATTTTCTCCTGCTTTTCCTAGATATTGGATTATTATTCTACATTTTTAGAAGTCTCTTAATATTTATAATATTGGAAGGTAACAAATAGTTATACAGGGGTTGATATAAATATATGCTAGGTCCAAAAGACAAATGGTTACCTGTGGTGCCTAGTAGCATAAAACAGAAAGGAGGCTTATGGGGGTGGATGAGAAGGGAGGGGAGAATAAGAATTAACTAAACAAATTTTGTTTGAAAATGCCACACGAAATCTAATACTGTGTATGCTAATTTAAAAATTAAAAATATGAGATATCCATACTTGTTCACTATATGTACACATGTGCCTCAATATATGATTATTTATATATCATATAACTTGGATTTTATATATACAAATACATTATAAAAAGGTGAATAATTTGAATGAAAAGGCTATATTCTAGGGATGAACAATCCCAATAATTAAAAAGATTAAGTATGCAAAATGATTTTTTCTTGGATTATCTATATGGAAGTAGATGTTACACTAAGAATCAAGTTTTATTTTAATAATGACTCGTTGCTATGAAGCAGCTGTCTTTGATGCTACCTAGAAGCTTATTTAAATCATTGTCCCAAAAATAACCTACTTGGAATGTACATCTTTTTACCAACCATTGGCACCACCCAGCTTCTAGGTAATTAATCTGAATGTGGCAAGTTCTATAATAGCTGCTAGGACATTTATTAATACATTCACATGATCAATTCATGGTTGACACCTTGCTTCAGCTGACCAACCTACAAGGTCCCTGCCATATTGTAATTACATCTCCTCTTGGCACAGATGCATTATGCATGGATGTAATGTGGGAGGTCCTTCAGGCTTTCATTAATTCAATATAAATCCAAAGCTTGCAGGTTCAGCAGAGCTTGCTAGTAGCTTAATTGAAATTGCTGGATGAAGAGCATCGATTCTGTTTCACTCAGGTAAAGATGAAAGTAAGGGCACAATAGATATTGCATCTGAAGGTCACTGAGCTGTAGTCACACAGAGAGCAAGATATTACATGGAATGATGGCTTTTTATTTGGAAAGCCTGGAGAAACAATGCAGGAGCAACTGACCTCGAAATTCCATCCTGACTGAGAGCATTTGCTTTTGAGGCTTAGGGAGATGCAATGATTTTTTTTTTATTTTTGAATACCATTCTTTAATTAGAGGAATCAGGGATCTTTGGACGTGTAGATGAACCAAAAGCTAGAATAGTAAATACACAAAATAATTCTAAAACAAAATAAAAATATACTCAGAGTTTTTGAGGGGAGGTGTTTTTGTTGTTCTTTGTTCGTTTTGGTTTTTTGAGATAGCATTTCTTTGTGTAGCCCTGGCTGTACTAGAACTCACTCTGTAGACCAGGCCTTGAACTCAGAGATCCACCTGCCTCTGCCTCCTAGATGCTGGAATTAAGGGCATATAGCATTAATGTCCAGCTTCAGAAATTTTTTAAATGTCTGGGATTTAGCA